>QVOB01012580.1:0-36433 GCA_014839585.1 Pseudomyrmex concolor
TATAAATCCGCTTTTTGTACCGACTATTTTAGCTGTATATTCAAATTTCTATAATATAGATAAATTTAGTTTAAATAAAAAAACAGACGAGTAAGAATTTTGTTTAAACTTTCTCTTCAAACACTTCAACTTTTACTGCAAAGTACGAGAAAATTATATTTATATGCATTATATTCTTTCAAACCTAAACACATGTGAATCTACAAAATTCATCGTTTTGTTAATAAAGCAATCAAACTACAATATAATTTAAAATTATAGTCATAGTTACATCAATGTAATATCTATTTGTTATCATATCAGACTCTGTAAAAAAATAACAACACGATAGAATATAAGATAATTGATCAATATTCAAAGCTGCGCTAGTAAGATAGCAATTATAAATGTAAATGCAAGGATCTTCGGACTTCACAAAATCAAAATTATGCAAAAATCAATTCGCGCACGAAAAGAACAAAACATTCATAAAACTGTTTTTACGATATGTCGATATGTCTTTGGGCACCTGTAACTATATGTCTAATAGTCTGCTATGATTGTATTCTGAAAACTGCATAAATAAAACAACCATCTTATTTTTTTTTATGTAGTTGTTTCTCAGAGTAGTGCAATAAAATTCGAATAAAATAAACAAATGTAATTTATAATATCTAAAGATGGCATTTTATTTCAATAAAAAATAAATACTAATTTAGTACACATTTCACTATTATGGTAAATAGCTCAACCGTACGTCGCCGCTATCTTTATTAATTCTTTCCCAATGTACACAATGGAATGTGTTTATATCCATTTTGTCAATGTACATTTTTCCCTACAAAGTAAAACCATTAATTACTGTATAAATAGTTTTTGATTATTTTACATATTATTATAATATTCTTTTATTATTATAATATTTTACATATTATTATAATATTCTTTTATTATTATAATATTCTTTTATATGTATAATTTTTTGATTATGTACACATAAATTTTCTTGTTTTTTTTTTTTGTGTCCTTACTTGCAAGTGATCATATTCATGTTGTGCTATTCTAGCAGACCATCCTTGTGCTCGCCATATGAACTGTTCAGCAGAACGATTTAGAGCTGTAACTTCTATCTCATAAGCTCTAGGAACAGAAGCAGAGTATCCACGAATGCTTTCACATCCTTCATAGCACATAATAGGTGTGTGATCTACAACTTTTATTTCAGGATTGATAAAGACTGTCAGTGGGATGACTTTGATCTCCCGAATTTTTCTTATAGCTTCTTGAATCTTCTTCAGATCTTCATTAGTAAATTCTATAGCAAATACTTGCCACGGAAGTCCAATTTGAGGTCCAGACAAACCGCATGCTCCATAACGCCGCATAACATGTATTAGTTGATCAACTCCCTAATTTACAGTGATGCAAAAGCGTTGTTTTATATGCTTTACATCAAAAGATAAAATTGTTCATGTAAAAGTTTTTGAAACAAATAAAAAAAAACTATAACATAATTATTTTATTATAACTAATAAAAACAAACTTTCTGTTTATAAATTGAAACTTTAATACTTACTTTTTGAAATTCCGGCATTTGTATAACTTCAGGTTCTATTTTCATAGCGCGACCACGTAAAATAGGATCGCCGATTTGACAAACATGTTGATACGGTACTTTGATATCTTCCTTGCCTAATAACTGCTTGATCTTTTTTTTCACATTCAAAAAACTTGCAAATCGTACACTGTTTTTGGTATCGATGCCATGTGAAACCACACGGGCAAAATATACTTGAAACATCGTTTGCGTAATTGAATATTACTAACTTTGTTCTTAGCAAACGACGGATTTTCTACTAATTTTTAACATGCTGTCAGTCGTAATTACTGCTTTTTTTTACAGAGTTTTAGCAAACGACTTGATACTGAGGTTATGTCATGTGTCTAACTCAACAACTCCTCCGTGTCAACAACTAATTCTAAAGGCTATCACACACAAAATGATATGGCTGCATGTACGCAGCATAAGACCATTTGGACCAATGAGCATCTAGCATAGTTTTAAATAAATTACTATTGATGCTTTCTAATTAACAACACAAGTTGACACAAAGATCATTCTGTCTTTGCTTCTTACTGAGTGCTTTCTAGCTACGTACACAGGCGACACTGTAACGCAGTGTCCATTAGTGTGAAAAGAGCAAGTCAGTGCGTTTCACTCACACTAGTGAACACTGTGTTACACATTGTCGCCTGTGTATGTAGGTGGAAAGCACCACCCACTGATTATTAAGCAAGAACAGAATAACTCTTGTGCTGTGTCAACTTGTGTTGCTAATTGGAAAGCACAATACTCTATGTTCATTGGTTCAAATAGTAGTCATTGTAACGACCACAATATAAAATATCCATATATAAGATTCTACATATATTACATGTGTTATACAAATGTTTGCACGATGGTGCACATTGGAATTACAAATCCATGAATCTTGCCAATCGGTTATACCTGATTCCATATTATTTTTTGTCCAGAAAACAACCGTATGTTAAAAGTATTGTCGCAATGCGTACCTTGGAATCAATATGTTATAAAGTCCAAATAAACTTTTAAAGCTCTGCTCTGCGTTGCGCATCTGCCACAACTGATCACCGATGAATATTGCGCATGGTATTGCGATTCTCGAATCGACGCAACAGGTAGCCTATTCACACACCTGTAGAAGCGAGAAACAAATAGATTTATGTACAATATTTAATAGTAAAATAGTAGCACACATATGATGATCTGAGGACCATGTACTCACTTGTTTACACTTCATCCGTAATATTGCTCGGTAAGTCAAAAATTTTGTTGCTCGCTAAAATTCTTACTTTTTCACATCTCATACAGCTGCAGCAACACGCGAAATTCGGTTTCTCGCGCGCGGAAAGGGCGAACAGCCGCGATACAATCGCACCGTAAAGCTCGCCGATTGCCATAACCAGCGAGTGCGCGATGCTAATCACATATTAACGAGAACATCCGATACTGTACGACATTCGCGTGATTGCGCGCGAGATGACAATTATCGCGAAAAATAAGAACTGATTCGAAAGGAGTTCTCTTCGCGTCGCGCCTCAGCCATTCTGTATCACTCAGATTTGCGAACAATATTACTCGCCGATTATGACTATTATCGAGTGCGTGATACTAACTTACGTGTCACTGCGAACGTCCGACACTTTATGATACGCATGTACGATCAATATTCGCGCACGAAACGATGATGATCACGAAAAATACGGGAGTTAGTCGAACGTTGCTCTGTTCCGCGTCTTGCGTCCGCCATCACTGCCAATTCGAGAATCGAAGTATCGAGAATCGTTCTGTCCTGTGCTATGTGCGCGCATGCGCGCGTGCGTCAACTCGATATTTCGATTCTCGAAGTAGCGGGCAGTCATGGTAGACGCGCGACGCCAGGACTTTCTCGTTCGGATTAGGTATTTCTCGCAATGTTCTCGGTATTGTTATCGTTTCGCACGTAAATATTAGTAATATATGTATGCCACAAAGTGTCGGGCCTTCGAAATAGTACGTAGTTAGTATCGCACACGCGCCGAAAACGAGATACAGACGAGTTTTGAGTGAAATTGTTTCGCGGCGTTCGCGAGACACAAAATGACTAACGCGCAACAGGTAGAAGTACGTTCGAATCGTTTCGTTATTTCTCGCGTATTATCTCGCGCGCGAATATCAGTAGTTCATGTATATCGCAAAGTGACGATATTGATGCATAATTGCATGAAATGACAGAATTGATGCATAATTTATACATATTGATGCATAATTCGTATTGAGAGTGATAATCGGCAAGTACTACAGTCAATCGTATCGCGGCCGAGCAAATTGAGTGATCTACAGTGTGCAGAAGTGCAATCAAGGTAAGTACATTTTCTTAAATCACTATCTATTAATATAAAATAATATTAAATAATATAATTTTCTTCTGCCACTTTCTTTGTTTCAGATGCTGACGGATTGTTTACCAGAAAGAAGTTTGCGGCACCGGAGGAGCCAGTTCGGGCAATCTTCAGACAGTCTAAAGGTCAGTATTGTATTTGGAAGTTCAAAACACAACACATTTTGTTGAAAACTTTAAATACATTTAACTTATTAAAAGATTTAATAATCTCTCTTTTATAGTTAATTCTCTATTAAGTTTCTATCGCTTTTTGGTGTTGTTTAGGACGCATCGTTTATGTAGAGGAGAGATACTCATCTGCTGGATCACTTCCGGAGGACCGAGGTTTGGAGAGGAAGATTTATCGATGGACGACGAAGGGACCGCACAAATATGAGTTACAAAATCAATTTTTGCTTGTTCCTTTTAGCTAAAAGCAGATTTAGTTTTCTAACTTTATTGTATGTCTATTGGCAATTTTCCAGAGTTAAATAATTTACATTTTGTAATAAACAATCCTATTTGTTAAAGAGATTTTATTACTGCTAAATTTATATAAAAACTAGATTTTATACATGCAATTTTTATACAAAGAAATATATATATATATATTATATTCAATACAGCTGAAAGGAACAATTTATACATTATATATGGCATAAATAAAGACAATCATACACTGAATGATTTTCTTTATTCGTTATCTTTAAATTTGATAAATAAATTTGATAGTAGAGTTTTTATTATTAAAAAATTGTAAATCCATGATTATGCTACTTACCACTGTAATGACGAATTGATTCAACTGACGATGGGTTTTTTAATATTGAGGAAAAGCAGAATTCACAATACTAAAAAGTCATAAGATAATTAATGATTGCGTGCAAAGTATATCTTCAGTTCTTTTCTTTTCTGACTTCTATTGTACTTCTTAATTTATATTACTCGAGTTCAATCTACAAAAAAATGAGATAGGAATTTGTTCTTTTACCATATCAATTTTGATATGGTCGCAGGATGGTACGAGGAAAAATCAATTTTACAAACAAGTAATACTAATTGCACCAAAGTATTTATTCTTAGAGTAAGTAGCAGCGAAGGCACTAAATTATATTAATATTTGTTCATTAATTTTACGAAAGTAAAGTTAACATTTTATCAGCATGCATGTGCCGTCTATGAAACAAGGACAATTTTAGAAATTCTATTATATAAGGTTTTTTTACAAGTACGAGCGTCTCATCTTAGTTTTTTTTTTTTTTTTGCAGCATATAAGGAAAGTATCGCGTCATTTTTTTATTTTGTAACTTTTAGTCATTTTTTTATTTTGTAACTTTTTTTGAAAGCGTGTTTTTTTTGTTTGAAATTTGTTTCTAGTCTTATTATGCAAAAGACAACGTAATGCAAAATGCACTTCTTGCAAAATATTCATCGTAAATTTGATATGACAAACTATTAAATATAATAACAACAAACGCAACAAAGAATAAATCTAATTATTATGACACTCGCCGAAATGACGACAGAGAAATCAAAAATAACTCGCAGAGCATATCGCGTGTTGTGATACATATGAAGATGTATTGACGAAATATACAAACATTCGCCTTATTTTCGCCGACTTCAGCATAGAGATGTCAATTTTTGTTACTTTTCCCACTACGTAATTAGTCTTAATACTTGTTTTTTTTTCTTCAAATTGTTTTCTTCTCTACTTATATTTATCGCGATTGACTTTACTTACTGGTATAGAACGCGTGTCGCTTTATAATATTTATTTGCAATTCATTCTATATATGTACACATGTGTCCGTCCGCGCGCTCGTGTACATCGACAACACGTCGTCGTCTCTCGATGCAACACTCTCGATATATCGCTTTCAATCTAGAAAATCATTTTTCTAGAATAGTGTGTTTAATATTTCTTGATTGATAGGGAAAGTAAGTCTTTTTCTTTTATTCAATTAATTCAAATAATTAATCTAAGTTTTACGTTCGTCTAAGTTGCTACTGTTGCGCGTTGAGCTTTGTTAGGCGAACGTTATGTTGTAACATACACGAAAACGCGCAGACATATTTAACATAGATTATATTATCAATGATTAAATAATAGCATAGAAAATAATTGTTTTCTTCGCCACGGAAGCTAGAGTTTTTCAACTATTATGCCATTGACCTTTGATACTTGATATTGTTTTTATTCTTATTTTCTTGTCTTCATATATATAGTTTAGTTTCTTTAACTAGTTAGTCGCTAATATGATACTGTATGAAACCTCGGAGTATGCACGTACGTGTGTATGTGTTTGTATATATTTCTCTATACTTGTTGTGTATGTGTATATGCATTCACGCTCGTCATGCTGAATTGTCACATTTGTGTAGTTGCACGTATAATTTTGTCGGCACGTAGGATACAAAATATGACGATATGCTTAACAATTGTTTTCTTTTCTTCAGATGAAAATTAAACAGAATTTTTTTCTCTTGTGTGGCTCTTGTAAAAGACATATTACTATAAAATATATATTTACTGTACTGGTATCATACTTTATATTTTGTTATAACATGACCAACATTCGATTGAATAACGCGACAGAATGTTAAAATACTTTGTTGTCACAATTTGTATCCTACAATATTATTTTTCAAATTAAATATTGTTTCGTAAAAATTCATTGGCATTTTATCAGTTTAACATTCACTGCAAATATCGCACGCATGGATGGGAATAAAATTTGTCTGATTATCGCAATACTAAATGAGCAAAACTTAATATACATAATTACTTTAAAAATCTAAAAAATCACTAGCGTAACAAATTATAATATTTTGATACACTTTGCATTTATGATAAAAGAAAAATTTGCATGTGCAAAAAAATTACAGAGTTACGTTTTAAAACTCTTCCTTTGTTAGGAACTTTCATCTTCTTTTTTTGACACGTATGTAAGCTTAACAACTTTCGAAATTAAATGTAAGAAATGATTTTTCGTCCTTTCATCGGTTTGCTTGATATTTCTCTTTTTAGAGATGAGAAAATTCCAGAAGTTAAAACTACCAAGTGAAATCCATCGTTCTTACGTGAAATGTGTGTGACGTAAAAATTAAATGGACGGGAAAAGTTGAGTATATTGCCATTGATGGTATATATATATATATATATATATATATATATATATATATATATATATATATATATATGTTTACTTTTTTTGCATTTTCATTTCTTACTTATATTTTCGTGCGCTTCTCTGAGGGTTTCACATACACTGTTCAAGAGTGATTGCTTAATGTCTCTTTTTCTGTTATTTTGTTTTAATGTAAGTTACACGTATAATATCTATCGCGATTGTAGTAGTATATGTTCTGTGTGTAATCACGGTATATTTTATGCGTGCTCATGATGAACGTGGATACTTTGTTTTCTTTTGACTTATGTAATTTTTGATGTGCTTTTGACTTGTACTGTGTATATAATAGTGTATCCCTGTGCGCATTTTGTGTGTGTGTGTGTGTGTATGTGGCATTATATATTACATGCCTTTTGTATGCCACTCTTTCTCTTCTTTTCTCTGGTACCTCAATTATACAATAACAGTTTGCTAAGGCATTCGTTATGGCGAGTATATTTTAAAAGTGCCGATGTCTAAATACGCGCGTGAAATACTTCTCGTAGACTTTTTATATAAAAGTATAGTCGGCCGGTTAAGTTCCTAGATACAGTATAGCCAGGCTAAAACCGGATCGGTTTTGTTTGTTTGGTTTTTTCTTTTTTTTTCTTAAAGAAATGAGGAAAAGAACCCCGTTTTATAGAAAAGGAACAATATTCAAATTTACAATATATGTGTAGACAATACATGCGGCTTGCACATTTCGCGGCCCGCGCTAATTGTTTTTTTTCTCTTTCTCTCTACTCGCATGCAATTTCTCAATCTAAATTTGTATACGCCTAATTTATCTCATAAAAGATAAATATATCGAGTCGCGCAAATCACTAGATAAACCGCAAAACGAGAAAAAATAGATCGTTTGAGAAGCACAAATGTATGTGTGTGTTTCTTCGACCAGAACGACTATTTAACAACTTTCCCGTTCGCTACAAGTGACAATATAACGAGGTGCGACTGCATCTCCGAGAGATTGTACAGCAGTTTTTGAGGTATTCGTACATGTAGCAAGCTGAAGGTCCGATTGATTTTCTCGTTCAAGCGAATTAAATCTTTTGACTATACATTAATTATTGCTTACTCACAGCATGAGCCGACCTCAATGAAATACGCATAGCAACGTAGAATTGCACACAGTTTCGCGCGTATATTCGCAGTTTTATTTCGTTTTTTTGTGATTGTTACTTTTGTATTTTTATGTAAGATTCTTTGCACGCAATGACATAGCTTAAAATAATTCACAATCAATTTGGATTATCTGTTGCATATTTTCTATTTTGCGTAAAGTATAACTAGTGACACGTTAAAATTAACAATTATTTTGAGTTTTATATTTTCAAAACAAAATTGTAGAGATGTTTGTGAACGAATATTGGCCACAAGCATGACCACATTATACCGTTGGTGTCTCGCAAAAGATACGCAATATGTATTTCCTATAGCATTTCCGCGCTGCCATGTATTTCACTCACATTTTCACTTCTGCAGCTAATAAAATTCTGTAGCTATTTTGTTTTTGTCGAAACAATTTGCCTTATGAAATTGCCAAGTAAATCAGAGGATTTGCCAAGAAACGGAAACAAACTTGTCGTTACGGAATTTAAGTTATATTCATATCTTTTTTTTCCTTTCATTCATCGATCAATTTCCATAGTAAACTTTTGCGCAAGCTGCTTTTTTTCACACGCGTAAAACGATCGTAAATTACAAACGCAACAATGTGCATTAGAAAAAACATCGATAGACTCGCATCAGCGCTGCACAACGTATGTACGTACATATTCATACCATAAGCACGACGTCGAATTCACGCTCATGGTGTGAACCCTGTAGAAAACTTTTGTGTAGAAAATTGACGCTAGGGTAATGGTTTTTTCAGTTTACTTTTTTTTTTACAAGGCGTACTCTACGCAGATTTCCGAGCTAACTAGGTTTTACACGGTGCCATGGTACTCGAGCATTTCAACGATCGTATAAACTTCGAGAAAGTTGTATAATATGGAAAACTTAAAATCTCAAATAATTCAAAATTATAATTGTACTAGTAAATATAGTTTTGAGATAATTATATATAATAAATTCAGTAACATGTATTTAATGTAATGATGTGTGTCTGTAAAAAAGTTACGGAGTTAATCTATAGAAAAAATTATGACGTATGAGACATTAATTGTGTTAAAAATCTATGATTATATCTCTATCCAATATTATACAAGAATGATCACACGCGCGCGCGACTTTGATGTGTGCATAATTCGTTGTTTCAATCACATTTGATTTGTGAACAGTTGTAGAAAAACAGACAATGTGTAAATTCTAAAAATGAAAAGTTTACACGCACTTTTTCGAGTGCCGTTAAAAATAATACGGTATGTAATTGTGATAATGCGTTAGGTTATTCGACATTACGAATGAAATAACTTAATAATACGTAAAATGTAAAAATTCACCCCGTTTGACAGCAAAAAAAAATTTTTTCAAATAACTTTCAAGTACCGTGTCATCATGCAAGAACCGCATTGAGAAATACTTAACAGCGGATCATCTAATAGCGTTTTATTTAGCTTTGGACAGTCGTATGTTTCTTTATCCGTTATTTTATTTATTTATTTTTTTTAATAGCTTTCGATCCTCGAAACCGGAAACGGAAATTATGAGTTTGTCAAGGGGAAGATAAATTTCAGACTATCATTTTGTCGTACTCAGTAACATGATACTTGACGAACGAGATTAATATTGGAGGATTCGCAGAATATACAATATGCAAATTTCTCATTCAAATCTTTAAATTTGCTTTTGTAAATTGCGAGATTTCTAAAAAAAAACTAATGTAGTACGCTATATATGCCAGTCAAGCGTTTTTTTATCGAGCGCGCTTGAAAAACAATTCTCGCGTCCAGCGTATACTTTCGCGGCGTTTTTTTTTTTTTTTTTTAACAGAACGATTGATATGTGAAATTTGAAACACACGTTCACGATCTTCGTTTCGTTTCACCGTGTAACATTCCAGTTTGCATGCTCTATTAATAGCAAATTGACGCACTTTGATCAGCCTCGAACGTTCGTTTCTCGCAATATAACTATTATACATTATTCATTTTCATTCGTGGTCATTTCTCTGCAACGCGAATATAGAGCGTAACTTTAATTTGGTTTTGTTCTTTCTTTCGTTTTTAATCTCGCGTTTCTCTTTCTCTCTCTTGCTGCCTTGTTTCACGCCGATAACAAACACTATATGCGTCCATTTCCGATTTCTGGATCTGTTTCCTCTTATGGTTTCTGATCCATGCCGCTGTTTCACACGCAATCTATATCTCTCTCAATACAAAAACTATTCACTTCTGTTTTATTTTTTATTTAATAATGTCTCACTCTTGTCTGTTTAGCGTTTACGTTTATAAGGTTCACACGCCTCAAGTAGTTCACACGGATCTCTGTTTTTTTTTTTTTTTTAAGTTCCTATAATCCTAAAATGTTACTTCTTTCTTCGTCTTTTGTAGTGCACTATTATAAGATGCGCATTATACGTACACACGCGTACGTTAGTTTTCTTTCTATATACACGTAATATCTCTTGTGTGTATGTGAGTAGAGTACTAAATACAATATTCCACGCCGCAGTTTATTTTTTTATCGTTTTATCGCATAAGTAGATACCGGCTAAACAGTAATCTATCAGTTAGCAGTGGTAGTAAGAGTTATACAGCTTCTTTTTTTCTCTCGTTCTATATATATATATATATATACACACATATATGTATATACATATATATAAAATTACTTTGTTCTTTCTCTCTCTTTCTCGCACTCGTCTCGGAGAGCACAGTAACAATATTTAAATATTTATATTATATATTGTAATAATAATGCGTACTTTATTAGGCCCGAACCAGCAGATTAATCCTAGACCGTTCGTACCGATTTAAACTCTATAAAAATGTCGATCATGCGGTCTACGACTATCTTACCATTGGAATGTTTTGACCTCTCTTGTACGCATCTCTTTTTCTCTCTTTCTCTCTCTCTCTCTTTCACTCTCATTCTCTTACACACACTCTCTCTCTCGTATAACTCTATTATTTTATTAGTATTTATATATTTATATAACATATCTCTAGAATGTGTGTGACGTATGGAGATGTAAAACAATGACAGAAAACTATGTTTCTCTTACATGAAAAATAGATACTTTTTTCTTTTTTCATTTTCTTCCCATTCTTTCTCGTCCCTCTTTTTGCACTCCCTTTCGCACGTGTATTATGTTCCGCATATATATATATATATATATATTATATGTAACATATATATATATATATATATATTATATGTAACATATGTGTGCGATCTCTAAATTCTTATGTGAAGACGTATATGTACAAGTGTTGTCGCGATAGATGTTTATACTCGTTAGCTATAGAAAAAATGATGAGCTCTTCCGATTTCCAGTTGAGTTCGCGAATATATCCTTGTTATTGCGTAAATAAATAAACACGCGAGCGTTACTTCTAAAAGAGAATAACCGGTTCACACATGAAAGGGAAAAGCTTCTCTTTTATATATTTAAATCTAGTCTTTTACTAAGAAAAACACTAAGTTCGAAATATACATGTACCGAGATCGATCAGTATGATGCAATTTTGGCGTCGAACGTACTTGTATAAAATTGTTTTTTTTTTGTTTTGTAAATTATTTAAGTAAAATGTCTGAGCCTTTGAGCTGGGAATGAGTAATGATTTTATATAAACTGCTCGTAAGTAATCGGTATTTAGTCGATGTCAAACCATTTCGCTGCTGAATATTATACTTATCTTGCAACACGATAGTTTTTTAAACCACTATGCATAATACTTATATACATACATACATGTGTATATATACTCCCTTCCTTCCCCCTTTCTCTCTCCTTCTCTTTCCCTCTGTGGTGTTTTCTGTGGTGGTTATTTAATTTAGTTGCCTAATTATGCGGTAGTGGTGTGGTAATCATTGCAAGTAATAATCATAATAATAATAATAATTTATTACAATAGTGTTCTCATAGCATTTTTTTATAGTACATATCGCGGTTTTTTGTTTTTGTCTCATAAAAAGATACTTTGCTCGCGTTTCGCTCGTTATATTCATTCATTGACATGAAAACCACAGCAGTCCGAAGAACTCTCAACAAGTAAACACAGTCTTCGGGCTCTCGGTAATGTTTTTGTAGAAACCGGTTAAATTCACGTAACAATCTCAATTAGTTTCTCTCACTCTTCCCAGAGGTGCTTGTGAAATTTCAAACTCACGATCTCACTCTTTCTTTTTCTCTCTCGCCAATCCTATTTGCGTGCCAGGACGGTCTATCGAATGTATCCGACACCGAGTCACAACGTGTAATTACCACTCGGTTGTAAATGTCGTTATGATCTCAAAGCGAATGAAGACGATAGCAAAATGAAGAAGATTTTTATCAAACAAGCGAATACGAAACGCAAACTTTTCTTTTGCGTCCGTGAAATCAGAAAGAAAAAGCCTTTTCTAATAAAAACATTAGCTTATCCCACGTAAATTCCTTTCTTTTTTTTTTCTTCTGTGTTCTTCGTTTTTGCACGAAGTATTATATTATACGTTATAACATTCGTTTTTTAATTTATTTACGCGGTTCTAAATGCAGTACGAAGCTAAGGATATTCGCATTGATTGAACTTAAATCGAAATACTCTGATCTTACATACGACGTACGAATTTTTGTTCTATATGTTAATTGTTGTCTTTGAAAAAAGAACATTCTAATATTTCTCATGTAGATTATAATATTTGTTTCTCTCCTAATATGGTGTGAAACGTCAACTTGCAAAATCACAGAGAATTACATGTCGTTTACACTGTTACTTAGGATTATACCTAATCTCTTTTTTGTTTTCTTCACAATGTGTGTGAGCTACATATTCTCTATAAACTTCTAGGCCTGCTCTTCGTCGTCTTTGAGATCTTCATTCTTCGCTGCGTCCATCCGTTTTTTCTGCTCTTTTTGATATTGCATCCGATGTAACGCGGCGATTATTCTCAATGAAGAGACACGGCATAAATTACGACTCCATGTTCTCCGACCACGATACAAATGTTTTCTTCGTTTTGCATTACTTCATCTTGCGTTAAAAGATTAAAACTTTTCACGTGTACTGCGTGAAGTGCACTTCATCTCTGATCGTTCTTTAAAACAAGTTGAACAAAGTTTGAAAGACAAAGAAATAGTTTTTTTTAATGCGAAAGTTTCTTCTTCATCCTTCAAACTTTTTCTCTTCGTCTCCGAGTTATATTTTAAGTAATATGTACATATACATATATATGTTTATATCTTTCGTCAAAATCTTTTATATATTCTGTTTGTTGCAATATTTTTGCTTTTCTTATTCATTAATTCGAATATATATTTAATTAAATTTTGTCGTATTCATTTTTTGCGAATTTGTATCGTAGTTGGAGTTATAAGACTCAAACGCGTTTCGGTGGTTTTGCGGTCCCGGACGAAAATGCCCGTCAGATTAATATAAGAAGGCGCTATAAATCGATTGCTAAAGGACTACTGACATGGCCGATATTCTATATATAGACCGCTGCTATAGGATTCGCCCGAGTACCGTGCACAAGACCACCAACAGTTCTATCAACGCGCAAATAAGTCAAAAGTTCCAGCATTATATTGCATCCCACAACATGGAGTCGTTAGTATCTCTGCAAGTGCTAGTAAAACGAGTGTCGTCATTGATACGAGTCCTTGTGGAAAGTATCGCTCTTGTGGAAGATTCTCCGTCCCTCTCTCGTGAGTTCCTGGCTTGCGAAATTGTTCTCAGACTTCGGTCTGGGCAACTGGCAAGTCGGCAGCGTTCTAAGCTCCATACTGTGAACCTAAAATGATGAATTTCACAGTGATACACACGCATCTCTATTCAACTTTCATAATGAAGAAAACTTTGGCAACAGATTCGTGTTGTTCTATTTAGTTCGTTTTACTTCGCGTTTGCCGCTTCAATGAGTAAGATAATATCAACAGAATAATATTATGCGTGCAAGAAAGAAAAATTGCTTTCTTCCGAATTAGAAAAAAATTGCGTGATATATTGTTTATTTATTCTTTTTTTTTTATTGTAACTTTTTTTATTCGATCGTATACTTACTGACTCTTCGCTGGCGCTTGCATGCGCAGCTTGTTCCGCGAGCGCATTTACCACAGCGTTTATCGTTTTTGATTCGCTTCCAAGATCCTCTTCACGATGAGCCACCAAGTTGGGATTCTTTCCGATTTTGTTTAACCTAAAAGAAGGAGAGCATGATTAAGCGTAGGGAATGTTGCACGCGGCATGACCAATTATTATTCACACCAAATTCTACACCACTTAGCAGCACAGCGCGATTGTTTCCCCGTTTCTCGTGGCGTTTTTATCGCCCCTTTGTCGCTTGCTGTTTGTAACAATCATTATTACTTGTTCCAATACTACTTGCACTGCTAAGGTAGTTGAATGAGAAGTAAACTGATAATAAGAAAAATTAACTTTCTTTGGCACACTTTTCACGGAGTTTTCTTAATTTGCTGTTACAAGTACAAAAGAAGCAAGTATGTTGTAATTATTTGTTTTTTTCTTATAAAAATTTTATAACATTTATCAAAATTATAGTTTTCTAATTTAATATTAATAAAATGTTTTTTTATAATTACATAAGCTTGCATAAAAATGACTCCGTAAATGTGTGGCAAAAGAATGATATTTCAAATAATTTATAACGTATGTTATGCCAAATTATATTACTATAATGAATGTGTCGAGAGTGTAATACTTTTGTCACGGTGTTAAATTACAATAGTTTAATTATTTATTCGAGTAATATCCGGATTTCTCAGGTATGCATCAATTGTGTCGGATATTTCCTCGTATATTTCTGCGATTGCAAATAGATTTCGGATAAATTTAACCCTCTCAACTCATTATACGTAACAAGTTAGTGCGCTTTTTTCATCATAGGCAAAAATTCGTCTTAGAATTCTAATTTTCTGCACTGTCTCGAAATATAAAAATTGAGAGATCACAAAGAAGACTAATGTAATATTCTTCTATCTTGTATATTATTTCTCTTTTTTTTTTTTTTTTATCAAGAAAAATTATTTTGACATTTTTGTGTGTGTATGTATGTGTAAAACAAGCGTCGAACTCTAACAATATGTACAAAGAATATGTTGAGAAGAAAAAGAGAGAAAGAGAGAGAAAGAAAAACAGAAAAAGAGCGACATGATTTCGATAGCGAATGACTGATCTCCGGTTTTCTTTTTTTTTTTGTTTTTTTATCGGACAGTACAATGCTCAAATAAAGTAAATGGAAGTGGAAGAGATGATTGACATCTATTAGCACACCAACTCGATAGAACAAACCTAACCAAAGCTTATACCTCTCGGCGGCAACGCTCTCCATCGTTCTGCGCATTAGCGGATACTGATCCAGCACGGCGTTGAAATGATCCACCGAGAGGCTGAAGAGATTGCAGTAAGTCTCCGCGCGGACCGAGGCTACTCTTCTCGCGTTCGTTAACAGACAGATTTCACCAAAGTAGGACCCGTCCGATAACGAAGTCGCGACCTCGCCGTTCGCCATCACAATATCGACTATGCCTTCTTGTATGAAGTACATTTTTGACCCGATAGTACCTTCCTTAATGATGATATCACCTGCAAAAGTTCATTTTTTCGTGTGAATGGCAACGTATGAGTTTCGAGCGACGCGCGAGAAAATATTTATCCCATAGCGTGACGCTTTAAAAAAAAAATGCTTTTATTTGTGTGATAGAAAACGCATTTTATATAGTGACAATCGATACCTGGCTGGAAGACTTCGTATCTAAGTTTTGTCACGACGTCCGAGACAAAATTCGAATCGGCGTTAGCAAAAAAGGGCACGGATGCCACGAGCGATCTGCAGTTGTAATTTATAACATCCTAAAAGTAGAGCAAGTAGGTTTTAGCTGTTGTTGTTTCGTATTTCACAAAAGAAACACATTCACAATTTTACAATATACTATTATCATCATTTTGCGATTCATGTTTTTAACTATAAAGGTACAAAAAATATGATATTTCAAACGAAACAATTTAAACTCGATCTAATACTAATTGAGATGAATTCTCTCCCGTACTTCTCTCAATTTTTCCGAGAGCTCTCCAAGGATCAGCTCCTCATCGAAGAACTTTCCTTGGTATCGATGCTCAAAGTACTCTGTGATCCTCTGTCTCATTTCTCTCGGTAGTTTTCGATAGGCCATGTACTCCTCCACTTGTTTTACCTAGTGATAGAAAAAGAGAAAAAAATAGGAAAATTGAATTTCCACCACCGATCTTCTTCGAGCGATTCGTCCGCGTGTTATATCTATCTATCTATCTATGTACCTTCTCACGATACTGTCTTCTCGAAGAATCGAGAGATTGAATGAGATTTGTCGCATGGCCGAGGAAAAGAGCGTAACATGTCGCGCCGCTGATCATGCTGAGCATGGTCAGCCACATGTCGGTCAAGGACTGAGGCGGAAACCTACCGTATCCGATACACAACATGTGTGACATGGCTTTGAACAGGGCCCACGAGTATTGTTCCAACCAAAACGAGTCCTGTAAATATAATCGTCGGGTAATGCCGGAAAATGTCGTTTAACTTATCGATCACGAATCAAAAGTTGACAACTCACTTGTAACTCGTTAATGGCCACCCATGAATTACTGGGAAATCCTTGAAGCATGGGAACCAGGAATTGTAGACAGCCACTCCAATGGCCAATTAGGAGCATCATACAGATCAGATTAAAAATCCGCATGAACACCGACGCCATATTCAGGAACTGCCAACAACAACGTTAGAGCTTTATTTTCGCATCGGACCGGGAGCGTCGGAACATTTCTCACACGTTGGGTTTTTCCTTTTTTTTTTTTTTTAATTTACTCCGTTTATCCAAAGCTCTGTTTGCGTAGTGTTCAGCAAGTAAGCGAGTGTTGCACAAAAACGCGTTAGATACATATTTTGTTGGGTTCTATTATTGTATCTGTTGCTTTTTAGGTTTGGGAAAATATTATATGACCGGGATCCGTCACTACTCAAAGTAACGAGGCTTTAACTCTTTGAGCGGTAAATCGTTCTTTTCAATAGTAATATGTGCTTTAAACACATTTTAAAGATAACGAAATAACCGGTCAAAGAGCTAAAATCTTTATTATCGTATTTAATACGTATGTGTATCACACGAGCAAGAATTAATATTCAGATCTTAGCGTGGATACAATTTGCGCAAGAGTGTTATATTTTTTTTTTTTTCTCGTAAATTGTCATCGCTGTTCGTGAGACACTTTCTTTCTTTTTTCTGGTCCGTTAAGAAAAGCATGCTACATTAGAAAATACGCATCACGTGGCACAAACACAAAAGAACAATTCAATGTAACCTAAAGAACAGTTGGTAATATATAACTGATTACTCTACGAATGCTCTAACAAAAAATATCAATCATTTGCAACTGGTTGGGCCAAGATTCTCAAACCGCTTATGCGCCAGATCTAACATAAAGACAAGACACGATCGACGTTACGTTTCAATCATGTCGATGCCAATCCCATTTGGTTTTTTTCGTACACAAATTAGTATTAGTCATTCGGATTCATCGTGCGCATTAAGTACGATATGGGAATCCGTCCGTTTTAACTAAAATAAAAAGCCAGAGAACGCGGAGATTATTCCGAGAGGGAGAGAGAAAAGAACTGCATCGCCTTTCGAGTTGAACCCTTCGAGAGATTTGTTCAAAGTTTGTATTTTATTGCGTCAACAGTTGTCAATTCGGGTGGAACGACGCACTGACTTTGTTCTCGATTATTAACATGATAATATTGCGCGTCAAAGTAAAATATTATCGCACGCGCGAGTAATTTCTCTCTCGCGCACAAGCTCTATTTTTAACAAAATTTTTTTGCACGGTTCATTATACAGCGTTTCAAAAGTGGAGATCAATCTCTTGCGAGATGATTAGAGATCTCTCGAGCAAGTAATCTCTACTTTGAAACAGTCTGTATATGTAACAAGTGATATAGAAATCTCGTAGATTTATCGTATCTTTTCATTTAGATAATTTTATCCCATATAAAATTACACAATTTCATCAAAAAAATATCACACTCCCGCGATAAAAATCTTATCTAGCAATTTCATTCACGATCCGAGTGTGGAACAGAGCGGTAAAAACATTCAAAGTCTCGACCGAGCACTTAAAGTGTAAAGAATTAATTAATTTTTTCTATGTAGTTAAAAATCAGCGAATGCAAAAATTCGCTCGAAGGGTTGCGATTCGAAGTCTCAGCGTTCTCTCGTTAATCGAGAGATAAGGACAGAGATTATCTAAGGATTGTTGAAGGTGCGGTTCATGTTCATGGATATGTACATATCGTATAGATATACGTGGTAGCGATGACATATATAATCTGTTCATCTCGCACGTATTCGTGTGGCAGTCGCAACAAAACACGCGACATGAATATGTCACATGCACCGCAGTCACCGTGTTCGGGAAATTCTCGAATTCTTCTCATATATGTGTGTGTATACATAATATATATATTGACAACAAATAAATTTCCAATGTTGCTCCAGAGACGTAACGAAAATTTTCCGATTCCGGCATCGTTATATGCGGCGGTGAAGACTGAATTTTTCGAACGCGCTTGCCCAAATACTCGCAAGTAGTTAAACGTATTTTTTATTGTACCGATCAAATGTTCAATAATCTCTCATATTCATAAATAGTAAGAATATAATTGCTCGCAATGAAGAAAACTTGTGAGAATTACTTCGACTTAAAACTTTCGCAGTGAAACAATTGAGATCTTCGAAAGATAAGTTAAAGAAGGCAAACTTAAAACTTTGGTTTGTCTTCTTCTTTCGGTGATCTTGCTGAGTTCTGGGCAATTGCGGTATTAATGATGTTGAAATCATACGGCAGTGGAACTTGTTCCCTTCATAAAGACAGTTACGTAATTATTTTTGCAAGAGAATTGCGAAGACTTGCAACAACGCCCGTATTGCCGTAGGATTTCGATGAACCACGGAGTTCTGTTATAGTTTTTTTTTTTAAGAGAAATGCGGTAAAAACATTAGGCGGAAGGTACTGATATCTATCGGGTCAATCATGATAATATTCCACGAATGATGATCAACGGTACTTGGTTTCTGCGCCTACGGGAAAAACAAGTAAGAACATGGAGAAAACTTATTGCTAGCACATATAGAAACTCAAATACATTACCTGGTCTACACGAAATAAGGATCGCGTGATATACATGAGTGCGATACACCCACGCATATATATCACACGTCCAAGGGTTGGTTAATGAAACGTCAGTGCTTACGACGCAATGCGACGTACATATATGCGCGTGTGTGACGTACCTTTGATTAAATAAATAGAACAGAAAAATAAAGAGTGACAGATCAAAACACAAAAACGATACATATATTGTATATATAACTCAACCTTCTCTTCCACGAGACACAGGTCGTAAGGTTCAATGAGATTAAAAGCTCGATCTGTTATATGTTATATCCCACGATGACGAGTAAACAATCAATGAATCAGCGTCAATTATTAATTGACGAATGGCGATTGTGAATGTGACGGAGACAACAAACATATTAAATATACAAACAAACATCGAAACAAAAAATAAATAACGCAAATCAAAAGACAAACAACGGGAAAACATCAGAGACAAGAAATGAAAATCTTACGAAAGAAAGAACATATTTGTCGTGGGTGAGAGTTTTTTTCGCACTTCGAGACGTTTTCGAGTGATCATGAAGCGTTACAATGAAAGACGACGAACATAAACGCAGCGAGTCAAATGATCGTGTTTTTGAAAAAGCGGCGCAAGCCAAGCCACGAAGCGTGACAGCGAGATTTCCTTATTTCTGCCATCATCTAGTTTGTACGTTGATTCTTTTCTCGATTGATTGCAAAAGCACACCAATAAAAGCCAGCCATTGTTACACATCAAAGGAGTGCGATTTTTTCTCTTTAACCGAAAAGCAGCAGCGAGGAAAATACTTTAGCAAGAGCGAGCGGTGAGTAGGCGCGTGGTTTTCGTATAGGATTGTTACCGCAAAAGATGAGAATATTATTTGCAGAGCAGCGGCGGGGGAAACGAGCTCTCTACTCTTCATACACAGTGCATCCTAATTTGTTGTTTTATTTTGTAGCACTTGCGTGCGGTTAAATTCGTGTATATGTGTTTATGTTGTATGTTTCACACATATATATTTCCTTCTGTACTTTCTCTAAAGGTAGCGAGATGCACTTCGAGTTGTGTATGATAGTAAAGTGTGCGTTGATTTTGCAACAAAGCGACATAGAAGGGACGCCCAATCACGTGCGCTCGTTTTTCACAAAATCGTGCACACCGTCTAGCGATCAAAAGCGTTTCATAAAGATAGTGCGTTAGAGACAGGCTGTTTGTGGTTAGATTCATCAGAGAGAGAGAGAGTTACTGGAAACACACGGAGAGAGGAACCAAATACATAGTGGAAGAAACAAGGGAAATTCGGGGAGACGTTTGAGAGAGAGAGAGAGAGAGAGAGAGAGAGAGAGAGAGAGAGCGAGAGAGAGAGACATACAACAATTAAATATTAAACAAGAGGAAATTAGAGAATGACAGACAATATAGAGGTATATATATGTAACATATACATATATCATATAAAGAAACGGAGAGAGAGGAGAGATTTCAACAAGTATGACTATCGTTCGAGTCGGACGTGCTGCGCTGTAATACTTTTTGATTTTTAACGAACTTCCGTTTCTTCACTTCTACAGAGAGCAGGTGTCGAATATCGCGCTGATCAATCGACGATCGTCGGAAATCGGGACTTGTACATACTTGTACTTGGTGTGACGACGGCCTTGCGGGGAACGCGAACATAGCGCATACACTCGAAATAATCGGTTTTGTCTGTATAAAAAATTCGTGGGTCTCTAGAGAATTAAAATACACATACATAATTACATGTACTTTCGCATCGCTAGGCGGGTGCCGATGGTGAATGTATAGAAGCATAGCCTATTGCTGCGGGTATATAAATGTATAATGTATAATGCGGCGGAAAGAAAAAGCTGAATGTTTGTAATAAACCAACGAGCCAATCAGCGTAATAGCTCTTCCGTCCAATTAACCTCGTCAGCTCCGTTCTTGGTCTTACACGAGACATCGACAGAATGGCAATCGATCGGTCCAATCCATCCATCGTTTTCAACGTGACACTATAAATTTCGAAAGTGTTCCTCCCTTCGGAAAAGGTTAATGAGACCAATTTAATTCAATGATTCTTATGAAAAAAATGTGTGTCGGCTTAAGTTTTAAAAAAAACTTTCGAAATATTTTTCTTCTAAGTATTGTACTAATATTTTTAGTAACGTGCGTTGTAAAAGTAGCACTCTTCAAATGTGACATTAAAACATTTTTACAGTAGAATATTATTTTCTCTCTTAAAAAAATCATTATTATTGAAACGTAAATTGAAAGTTTTTTATCATAGGGGATTCCATTCGATAGTCGTACTAATCAAACATTAGCATTAAAGAAGAAGGTCGGGAGAATCGACTTCCTTCTATCGAGTCTCGCGCGAAAACCGAATCAGGGAATTGCCGAGATTGATTCGCAGTGCGAATCGAACGGACATGAGCCTTGCGCGTTCGTTCAGGGCGGGTTACCTTAAAAATAAGGTCGCTTTTGCTGAAACCGGACTTCTTTTTACTCATATTGTCAGAACTTAGGCGCCCCCTCCGCTCAGTGCGTTTTTTTTGTAGGTTCTGCAATATCTAGAAACAAAAGAAAGCGGGACATAGCAGACGTAGTAAGAAAAGGGCAGGTTAATAGAAATTTCTCAAAAAGAAAGGAGCAAGAGAGGTAGATAGAAGTAGTATAGTGATAGAAAAGTTTTGAAGAAAGTAGAAAGGAAAGAGAAAGAGAGAAAAAGAGAGAATATGAGAAACGGAATGAAAGTAACAGGAGAGCGGGAAAGAGAGAAACGTCAGTGTATTATAGTAATAGTAATTGGATATATATTAGTCAAATAGCTGCAAGATATTAAAAAGACAGCGATACAGTGACGAAGAAATAAGAAGTAGTACAAGAGCAGATATTGTAAGACAGTTGTGAGATCACTCTTCTTTTTTTTTTCTCGTCTCGTCGAAGGGGATCGAAATTTGAGTGTGCTACAGTGATAACCACGTCAACAAACGCTGAGAGGCGATCCCTAAACGTATCGTTCTTTTATTACATATCACACAATGTTCGTCAAACAAATTATTACTCAATATTACTAAAAGTAGTTTACGGTGTTATATGTACGATTCACGTGAAGATTTCTCTATTGTTGATATTTGTCGACGGACTTAAGAGAAAAAAATATAGGAACAATTTAAAAAAACATATATTTCTCAGTACATATCCCATGTTTTTCCTTCTATCCACCCTTCTAAATATGCTACGATACCGGTGAATATACACAAAAAATATAAATTAAATAAAACAAATAATTGTACCGAAAGTATGTTAAAATACATCGATCGGTAGGAACTTACATTTTGCTTGCGATCTTGTCAGAAAATAATTATCGATCGCGATGAAAAAATTCAGTAAATTGTGAGTATAAGAGCGCAATTAAAACAAAGTAACGATTTCAATGATATGGGCGAGTGTGTGCACGCGAAAGTACAAAGGAACACGGCAAGTATAATAACAGTAACGTAAGAGTATAACAGTTCGATGATCCGTGAATTAGATAATTAGTAATTATAAAAAGCCATTCGTTAGTATCAAAAAGCTGTCGAATCAGCAATCGCGCGCCAAGCGTGAAGCCTCATTTTCCTTTCAAAAGCTCGGATAAAGCTCGATGAAATACATAGCGGATATACATATATATGTACGTATATGGAATTGTGATAGATTTATTTATACGGATTGTTAAAAAAAAACAAACAAATTAATATGTGAGATCATATTTTGATCTCAGAAATTTATGAAAATTTAAACAGAAATATGTACCGGAAAAATTTAGACTTTTTTTACATGTAATAAATTATTCATTTCGAATCCTTGAACGCTTCGATTAATGAAATCGAATTAAAAAAAGAGAACAATCGAAGAAACAAGAGTGTATGAAAATTATATACGTATCATTTTGTACGTTTAAAAAAAATAAAACTTATATATTTCAAAATATCAGATGCACATAATAAATATATTACGGTTTTAGCTTTGATTTATGAAATTCATAATAATGAGAGCAAAATTTGTGTGAGAAATAGTGACATAACAATTCAGCTCTTTTCGTGGCAATGTGCGCGCATCGCTGCTCTGCTGGAAGAAATAATCTGTGACGGAGAGAAAAAATTTTTGCAGTTAAGATACCTGAAAAACAACAAACCCTCCCACTTTTCTGAAAAATTTCATGCAAAAACCGTAAGGCGGGACGAACTGTTTAAAGTGAGATTGTCGGGGGATTGAGTTTTTGTATTTAAATCGCCGTAAAGTAATTCGGAGTGAGACAAACAACATACTGGCACATCCGGTGAAATTGTAACACATAGACATCAAATTACGCTTGTTAATTTCGTAATATCGATCATTACACATCAACTTGTCGCATCTCTGTATTTATGTAATATCATAATTATGGCAAGTAATTATGGCAAGATAGAAACACGCAATTGGCGGCTTTATTAAACGACGCGAAAATTATTACGCGGACGTAATCGCGCGTTTCTGCGTGACGATTATGATTTATCGATATAAGAGACGATAATCACTTCACGCAGATAGATTTTAATTTGTATATTAAAAGCAAAAGCGGCCACGGCTATTATCGTGGCGATACGCTGCTGCACGGCCGTTAACGTTAATGTGCATGTTCACAAAAGCACCACTTCGTGTTTCTTATCTGATATAATTACGATTTAAAAAGAACGCTTGAAGGTATACTGCGGAATGTCTTTTCAAAGAGCATATTTTCAAAGAGCAACACACATTACGTTATTTTTCATTAAGTAATTGATTAATTAATTAAAGGCTGGATGTATTAGATTGGAAGTTTTAATTATGTTATTGTAAGTTCAAAGAAAGATAGACACAAATATGACAAAAAAATTTTTTATACTTGTCTTGGTTCAAATAAACTGACTAATGAAATGAATAACTAGTAATTTTATGTGACATCATTTAAAGAAATCAAAAATAATAATCTTTGTTTTTCTATCCTTTTTCTTTTTACATAATTCTTACATGTTTTGATTGTTTAGTATTTTTATATCTTATCTGTATGATTTTGGTGTTATTATAATATTAGAAGTTCAATTAACAAATGAATATAAAACATAATCTCTAACTTCGAGAATTATAAATCAAAATACAATATGAACACACAAAGATATTTCATGCGTTATCTGTGTTTTCCTATCTAATATTTTAGAGAGTATTTTAAGAAAGATGTGTGCTGAAGTCACACGTGTGTAAATATATAATTTCTTAAATTGAGATCACAATCATTTCATCACTTAAATTGCGTGAACGTTGCGTGACAAGTGTAACTCGACCAAAACCTACAGGAAATGTAACATAACAAAGAAGAGATAGTAAGTGAGAAGACCGTTCCCTTTCTAGATTTAATCTCTGAGAAGAAATCGATCGTTCTCTCTTCTCATTTCCTTGTCTTGTTTCCTCCCCAAAAAATAATAACATATACACATCTTTTATATATACACGTGTATATTCCGGAAATGAAATATTCACTTCTTTCCAAGAAGCAACACATTCTTTGTCGTAGAAAAAAATTTTCCTCTCGTTATACAATAGATTGAAATTGAACTGCGTCATTAACGATTCACCGTATGTAATAATCGCAGAGAGAAACGTCAGTTTTCAAGACAGGTCATAGATGTGAAAAACACGCGAAAGAAAGGAAATATATCATATCTCGTTTCCGCTATGTAAGTATACTGTTAAAATGACCACGTTCTTTTGCGTATTTCCTTCGCTCTTATCAATAGCACAAAAAAAAAACAGGCAAAAGGAAAGACCACGCTGGAAAAAATATCATCGTTGAATATTATAATAAAAAAAAAAAAAAAACCACGCCTCCGCTGTTTTCTCGGGAACACAGCCACGAGAAAAACATGATGGTACACACGAGAATACGTATATGAGCAGAGGAAAGTACCAACGACGACGCGTCTGCGTAAGATATATTCTCCATTCTGGCGGAAGTAAAATGTCAATAATGAAACATACGAAAAACGAAACACTTGGAATAAATCGAATCACTTTTTTTCTCATTAAAATCATCAGGCATATATCTAAACACGAAACAACAAGCAATTAAACGAAAATTAAGGAATAAAATAATAATTTTTTTTTGGAAAAAGATGCTCGCTATAGTAAGTCCTCCATAGGAAGAGGAATAACTGGGGGAGAGGAAAGTAAACTCTGTCGGGAGAAAAGAGAAATAAAACTGGGAGCACACATTGAACACGGGCACATCGCCAAGAATAATTCTGGACAGAGATAGGGTTAATATACACCTAACACTCACAGGCAGACCTACGGTTAGACCAACCAACTTTCTCGTCTGTAGAGCGGTTCGTGTCGAATACCTCGTAAAGATACTTTATCAAGAGATTTAGATACTTTTTTTTCTCTTTCTCCGTCCTCTGGTTTTATTTCTACTAGATTTTATTTTGAGAATCGAGAACTATCTTACCAATTTTGTAAATTTAATCACACATTTCACTTGAAAACGCAAAAGACTACGAGTAATCAAATATTTATAATTCGATTCTTAATCATCACCGTGACCTCATGCGCTACCATTGTCAAGAAATGGTGCATCCATTATATACACATATATATGTATGTATATATATATATATATATGTGTATACTATTAGTACAGTTTACGTACATGCACACGTATCTAGATTATGCAGAACCGTCGCTGAAGTAACGTCGATAGTCGCTACTGTACGGTAAATGTACATGCGCACCTATGTACATATATATATATCAGGCCAATAAAGTTATGCAGCTTATGGGGCCGATGATAATTAAGAATTCGATGTCAGGCGTGCCGTTTCCACGGCGATGTTACCGCGGTGTGTGGTGATAATATTCCGTGATTACGCGACTAATGAAACACGAAGGATCGGTATTCGACACGACCGAGTTCACAATAATGACTATTCGTAACCAAAACTCATGTTAGTATACCTAGCAAAACGAAATTGTCCAACAAAACCCGACAAAAACAAGATATACATCTCATACCAAAAAACACCGTTCCCAAGAACTTTGGCGAGAATTCAGTCATACCGTGTGAAACATGGATTTCAATAATATATATGTAAGTCATATATATACACATGGAAAACATCACCACTCTAATATTGCAAGCATTATCATTCTTCATTGATCATACTGAAGTCTCAGCTAATACTGCGTCTAAATCTGTGATCCATGTCACACATTGCATCGCCAGGACTACGGGACTAAAGAGCAAAACTGATCAAGAGCTTGTTGGAACGTGGGATCTGTATGACTACATTTGTTATTTTTCAGAAAAACTAGTCGCAACCATTGATCGTGTGTGAAACGGAGTAATGCGGCAAAAATTTTGAAATTTTTTCCACTAAAATATTATCATAATTTTATTTTTTATTAATTATTTTATATTTTTCATTTACTTTGTTTGAGAGTTGATGATGGTTGTATTTTATAAAAACCACATTAGTATAAAGGGCAGGGAAAAAAGATTTAATAATATTGTGATAGTCTTTTCTTCAATTTTCATTCCTCAATTTGTTCACATCTCTTCGGAAATGTTTGATAAAGCTCTTGATCGGCTCTCCGCTACGTTTTACAAACTTGGTCTATGTCGGGCGTGTTAATTTGTGTAAAGAAAAAAAAAAGAAAAAAAAAGGTTTTCTCGTACCGAAGACTGCAAATTACACGACAAGACTATGCACGTTCTCTATTAAACTCAACGTAAAACGAGAAATATGACCACAACGAAACGACAAACGGTAATTAGAATAATTCATAATCAACAAGTAACAACGAAAGGAACGATAATATAGTGAATAGTAATAATGATCTAGCGTATATTTATACGTAGAAAACAACACATTGAGGTTGTGTTAACGAACGCTTGAATCAAGAAAGGGCAATTGGCCTTGGTTTCAGGGTTACTAGGCAGGCACACCTTGCTGGTTCGGTCTGGTTGGGGCGGTGTCGCCCGACGCTCGTAGTGTCTCTCCGGTTGTTGATAAAGGGGGATCTGCAAACCCATTCGGAAACGTGTTCTCGCAGTACGCCTAGTAGTTTAATTGTATATAGTTTTTTTGTGTATGTGTTTGTGTACACATTAAAGTATGCGTGTGTTTGTTGTATGCGAATTTGTAAGAATGCACAGTGGAATGGATGTAAAAGAACGAATAATATACAGGGAGAAACTAGAGGATTATTAATATCTCACTTATTTGATTGCTTATAAAAAAAAAAAATGAGTGAATGATTGAGAGAGTGACAAGAAGTATACTAGAATAGATAGAAATATACTTTACGTCAAGTATGAAGCACGACTTAATAATCGTACGCGCACTTGTGATTATTTTTCATTTCAATAAGACGTTTTATTTTTAAATTTCTATAATAATCGGTTTAATATAATTTTGTTTTCAATTAAAAGATATTCCTCTTATATTTGACCTCTTCCTATCTTTCGTGAATTTAAAGCGAAAAGTTGTATAGCTGTATTTTATTTCGTTTTCATTTCCAGTAAACGGTAAGTTGTTACGAACGTTATATCGGCACGTACACGTGTAACAAAACTATTGCATTTAGAACGCAGCTTTCCCTCGTGCATACACGTTTCTTTTTTCTTTCTTCAGCGTATCTGGTTTGTACAACAGAACAGAACAGAGAGGAAAAAGCAGAGGGAGGCAATAGTATGTTTCAAGGCAAGCAAGTATAACAAGATTTTTAGCGAATGACAGACTGTTTCTTTTGATTGGACGAAAAGCCTGATTGATTCGTTGGTCTCTTCTCGCTGTGCCACGGTTTTACGCTAATAGCGCGCGAGCACAAATATAACATACACAAAACGTTATCCCAAAGAACACAATAGCCGAACGTGCTCAAGCACCGAAAGATAGCAATAATTTCTCAATTAAATTACGCAAACAATTAATATGCATCGGCAGAGTTTATTCGTCGTTATGATTGAATTGGCAAGATAATAAGTACATATCATCGTCCGTAGATTTTACCGCTTTTTTTCTCGATTTATTTTCTTATTAACTCAGAATACTCAGAAAATTTAAAAATATCTCTTTCTTACCATCTTTCTTCCTTACTTTGTAAATGCGACAGCTACGCCGCAATATTTCACTCGAGTTGAAGTCTATTTGAAAAAAAAATAACAAAGTATATTCCAAATACGAAAAATAGAGATATTCGAGAGACATTTATACCAGAATCTGATTCAACTCTTAATTGTTGTTTTATATTTATTTCGTTTTTCAAAAAATGATTCTCCGATCAATTGACAGAAATACTCGTCGCTTTGATTATCGAGTGATGACATACACCTGTTTGAAAGGGTAGTTACTTACCCTCGTCGACACATCGTACCATTACAACGTGCGTAAATTCATGTGCGTTAAAACGAAGAGCAAAATAAAGTACGAGTATATAAAAGTACGAATAGCGAACAGCAACAATTATTGGTGCATTAAAAACGACAATGAAAAGTATAATATAATAAAAATGTCATAGTGTGTGTCACACGAGAAATTGATTTTGTATCGAGTTTGCCTTTTAACGATGTTACACTAGCGATGATTCCGCGATGACACGCGCGATGCATGACATTGCGCGTGCATTTTCGTGTTTTTCCTCTTCTTTTTACTGCATTTTTATCGCGTTATCTATCTTGTTGTATCCCGCGACAATGTATGTTTGAGTTAGACGAGATTATTATTTATTATTATGATCATTATCTGTTTTATGCTGCTCTCGGCGCAGTTAAGACGATTGAACAAAGAGAGAACAGCTGACTGCAATTTACGATTATCGTTGTGAGAGAGAAAGATAGGAGTGTGGGAAGGAAGGAGGCTTTCTTGTAAAGTGGAAGTTTCAGGGTATTACGGGAATATATATTGAACAGAGCCGTGGGGACATTCATATATATAATATATACATACGTACGTACGTATATAAAATATTCAGCAATAAAAAGCAGAACATGATCTAATACTCTTAAAGTTTCAGATTGAAAACATTCCCTGCGCAGTGGTAGATTGAAAATTTTTAAAAACGCTGAAAAAGTGATTTTTTTTTCAAACAAAATGTCATTCTATTACTTCCACTGCTTACACATCTATGAAATACTATATGTATGTATATATACGTGTATAAATACGTGTGTGTATATATACATATATATATATACATATATATATATATATGTATATACACACACAAAAAGAGGACCTGATTTTGTGCAGATTTTCCTAATAAAATTATTATAACGACGAAATTGACAGTACGGGTAAAGGGTTTTAACGGAACAAGCGCAAATTCGACACACTTGATAAATAGAGAAATTGTCTGCAGGAGAATAAAATCACCACAGACGTGAAAACTCAATGTCCGTAACTCAATGTGAATTGCTATTGTGGTTAAGTACAGAATTTCCACATAAACATAAAATACAGAAGTGGGTCGTTTCCTCTTTATCTCTATTTCTTTAAAAGCAATCGTACAATATATAAACGTAATTATCGAGTATACGCCGCGTTTATCACGCGGAAGACGATAAATGCGATTGAAGGATCTACAAAAACTGACACAATCGACGTTAATTAACTCTCATTAAGCCTCATTGTCTGCAAGAAAAGTAATAGTAATTTCGTAGGTGGAAGATCGTTCATCACAACTTCCTGAATCTTTTAAAGATCATCACAGATGTGCTTCTCTTTCTTTTTCATGTACATTAAATTACACGAAACTACATCATATATGGTATGCGGGATGAAAACGGTACTATATATATAGACATAAAATAAGTAGCAAACACTCACATAGACCTCTTCCCACTGCGAGACATACCGCACCAGTCTTGACAAACGTAGTAACCTAACGAGTGACAACAATTTTGCAAGCCTGAGAATCCTGAGAGCACGTCCAGCATGCAGGATCGTGAAAGAGTCGCTGAAGTCCTGAAACTTGCGAATTTGTTTGTTACTGTAATATTTGACTTACCATCTTTGCGTTAACTACATCATATATATATCTCTGTGCGTTTGTTTATTCGGGATTTGCAGTTTTTTTTTTTTTTTTTTTTTAATTGTACATCTTTCCAATATTTTTACGACTTATAGTCAACATATCTCATACAAATTAAAGTAATAAAAAAGAACTATTAAAGAAATTATTACAAACTGTAGGATCGTTTCACTAAGCCGTACAATGAAGAAGATGTACTTACTTGATTGAATATGAGAAAAATGTAGTCTAATGGTATAGAGGAGATAAGGTCGAGAAAGAACCACGTCCTCAAGTAATGTTTTGCGATTAATTTCGGATCCAATATAACCTGCTCGGCATTATCCTGCTGCATTATACCTGCAACAATAAAATCACACTGTAACGTTGTTTTAGAAAATTTTTAGTGAATTTTTGAAATTTGCAAAGTTGAAATCATCGCAAGAGAAAACGCCAATGTTATGTTACCCCAGGCTCTGGCAACCTGCCATCGATTCGATACTTTGTTATGCGGCTCTCTCGTGCACTTGATGCGTCCATTATGTGTACGTAATGCATGATTGAATAACGCGAATCAAAGATAAAAGAAAAAAAACTAACGACTACAATATTAAATCCTTTACCATTAACATAAACAAAAGAAGTAATTAATGAAGATACTGCCCCGTTTCTGCAATATAATAAGTATGTCACACATAATATCCGAACAAGATGAATGAAGTAATATAGCAAAAATGCTTAATCATCGTGAATTGATGCAACATGGTTGCGCGCGGTATAATAATTTTCATCAGTTGCGCGCGCACTCGTGACCCAATTTCACGTTTGTGGAACCAACTCAAACACGTTTCAAATTAATCCCCAGGTAATAACGAAATGTCAAGAAGTTTTGGAGTGTTCTCCCTTGCAGAACAATACTGTCATTGTTGAGGGAGGGAGGAAGAAGGCATCTCTCTTTCTACCGGTGAAGCAGTAAGCAGATGATTCATCCTACAATGCGTCTGTTTTCTCTTTCATCTGAAAGATCTTGTGGATGTTTCGCATCCGTAGACACAACAAGGATCGATGTAAGAGCGGTAACCTCAAAGATAGTATAAATTTTCACAAATTTCAACATAACGAAAAGAAGAAAATCTCGAACAAAAATTCTTGAGAAAAAAAAAGTAGCGAATTGATTGAATCGAGGATGACAGTACTCACCTGTCCTGAAATTCACGACGATATCTATAAGGAATATTGTGTCGGAAAGGCAGTTAAAGGCTATCCACCTAGTGCTTAGGTCGTCATTGAAAAAACTAATGGCGACTGGCAGAATTATCAGATTAGCTACCAATAGAAGGAGCATGCAGAGGTCCCAGTAAAATCTGAAATAAAAAAGAAAAAGAAATGATACTTCAGAATTAGTGTTTATTTGAAATAAAAAAAAAGAGATTTTCCAGGTCAACATTAAAGATCTATCTATAGTACTTACGTCTGTAAACACTACTAAAAGAAAACATCTTTTCAGTGGCTTAGACCGAAAAATCTCTTTTATTTCTTTCATATTAATTGAATTACAGTTATTTACCAAGTAAAAACGTCAATTTATAAAAGCTTAGGGCCCTTCGATAGCCTCTTCTAGTTTAGGATTTAGCGTTTTATTTCACTTTGATACACACGATACAGTCGTTTTACGTTCTCGATATAAAACGCTTTGGGATAATGAGGATTGTAAAGATTGTCTTCGCAATCTCGGTTAAACTAACTTTTAAAACTTGATTTAACTCTTGCCTTTAACCGTAAATTTCTAAAAGCCGGATATTGCTAGATCTTACTTTCTTAACCTAATATTTTCTTGATGAAGTACAGATGTAATCTAAACCGCCATATTTATTTTTATTTATTTTTTATCTTAGTATATTTTTATGACATTAATGTACACAACTACAATAACAAATTTTGAAGAGAGCGAGTAAGGTGAACACTTTCCGAACATTGATCACGAATAACTGTATAAATATACATTTTATTATGCCCACAAGTTTATTTTACGTTCAAGCCGATTCTAACCAGTTACGGATTTATTAGCCTGCAAAGTGGCAATCATGAATAAAAATGGGCGACTTTTCATCTATTTCGCAGGGGAGGCATAAGATTCATAGCGTGCTGCGGAAGATGCGGAACGATTTCTCTAGGGAAGATCAGAAAATGTAAAATACACGCCTCTCCCCTTTGGTACTTTATACTTTTAAATCCGAACATTTTCCCAACAACGTTTCTGTCAAGCGTGGAGCTGTCGACCGAAACTCGACTACGAATCGCAGCGTTTGACGTCTCGTAATTCCTATTCGGCCATTTCAGATTTTATTTAATCGAACAAATCAGTTCTGATTAATGTAAAATATAATTGCGATAAAATGAGAATTGAAATACTACGAAGATTGAATAAACGAGATTGATTTTCTCGAAACGACGATTCACGGAATCGCGGTTCTCGAAATGCAGATTAAATTAAATCGATTACATGTGCTAATGTATAATTAATTATGCTTTCAAGCAGAGATCGAGCATTAAATTGAAGTCAACAAAAAAAATGAGATTTTTTTCCTCACTCTCATCAGCATCAATCTCAGTATAATATGTCCTATGGCGGACATTTTCGTGAATGAACATTGACAACTTTGCAGAGACTAGGCCGCAAAATGCGACGGTTCATGAACAAACTCGCGCGACATTAATTTCGCAACTTCAAAATTTTCAATCAGATATGCGCGTGTGTGATCAAAGTTATACACTGGCGAGTTATTTAGTTGTAAAATGTTTTGACTTTTCTATGGTCTAACGAGAACGGAGACTAATATGTAGTATGACGAAATTGTACATACATACTCATGTATAAATCCACTCTTCTCGCGTCTATTTCTACTTAGTTGTTTTTTTTTTTTTTTTTTTTTTTTTTTTTTAATTTTTTTTTTATTTGCGTGCAAACGCATCCTGTCGCTTAGGCGGATATCAATATATTCGCGAGAGGAAGTGACACTCGTGCGTGTTTTATGTCGGAACGAAGTGAAATCTTCAATCTCGAATAGAATTCTTTGTCGCGCGAGCAATTTTATTTAGTTTCGCATACGCAATACCGTGATTACACGTTATTCTTCATAGCAGCAGTATAATAGAGATACAACGATGCAAACATGTTTTTTTATTCGGGCACAAATTGTTTGTGAGGCGTATTTTTCGAATTTGTTTTTCCACGCGAATAACAAACGGAAGAAAATATTCTAATCCAAGCTTGATTGTTATCAAGTGCGCGCAATTTAATTAGATTATGCGAACACGCAGTCGATAAGCCGCAGCCGTATACTCCATTTAAACTTGAGTTTAAGCCGATAAACCACACACACCGAGCACATCGTGCTCAAGTTGACATTAGTTCTAATTAATTAATTAGGTAATGTTTGCGAAACGCGTCAATGATATATTAGAAGTTTAATATCATATCATATTTCTCTCTCTCTCTCTCTCTCTCTCTCTCTCTCTCTCTCTCTCTCTTTCGGCGTCTCGAAATAAGCGCAATCCAAGTTCTGCGGCAGAACTTAATCTCATTATTGCGAGTTGATCCTTATATGTATGGCCAAACTTTGGAACAAACCAAAGAAACTTTTATTAAAACCTTATAAATTAACATAATACATAGCACCACAAAAGAAATATTTACGTGAGAAAATATATTTTATATTCCGAAAAACTTAAGGAAAATATTTCTCGTCAGTGTATTCGAAATAATATCGTACATCTCTTTTGTTTTCTTTTTCATTGTAATTAATTTGTGTCATCCCAGTTTTTGCGATAAAGTGTTTCGTGTGTGTACATCCTTTGACCGAGAGACGGGCGTCACCGCACGATTTACATTCGACACTATAGTCAGATAATCACAACCAGGACAACGAAGAGGCGGCATAGCCGGCATAAAAGATATGAAACTTACTCGAAACACGCAGAAATTTCGTAGCGTGCTGAAACAGTCGTAAGTTGCTTTCTCTCCGTATAGAATATCTGAACAAAACGAAACGTCTTTGCGCTGTAATAAATTGGAGCAAGCAAGTTTTGCCGGAAAATTAAACGTAATTTCGATGATGTTGGAAGCGAAAGAAAAATATTGATAGGCGATCGATCTCGGGTACGACTGCAGGTCCGAACAATTCTTTCTATTATGACGTGCGCGCCGTTTGTTTCAATTCACGGCTCATGTTTCTCCATGAGTTATGCTCATGCGGAAACATTTTCTCGAATAACGCGCGCATGCCCTGGGGGAATTCGGATTATAATAGCTCGCTTTAAATGTCGATACAATATCGCATTGTCGAGGACGTGAGGCGCAACGAGGAAGAATTTCGTTCATCGATTTTCTCGAGCAAGGGTCCATATCGCGACTATAAAAGAGCACTTGTCTATATGTGAAATATATCCAAATTCAAGATTTTTTACATTGTAATTAATATCGATTCCTTTCTTTCTTTTTCTCTCTATCTATCTATCTAATTTGCTCGCTACGTGAAGTTATATATCAAATGAAGCAATTAGCTGAACTCGTAAAACGAGAAAACAAAGCTGTATATAAGTAGAAATCTGTGGATATTCGCCAACTGTCCTAAAAGCTATCCGATATTCGACAAACGTAGGCGTTTATGTCTATACGTATAATTTCTTCTTCGTACAAAATTTACATTTCAGCTTAACCGCGTCTTCCGGAACCGATGCTTAATTCCGCTGAAACCTATAATGTTAGAGATATAGAACATAGACATTATTAGCATTTTTTCGAGCGTACGTTCCGATAAATTGGTGTAATTTTTTAATTGTTCTCAATCGTTTATACAAATAATACAGTCATAACAAAATAATAATATCCCAAAAAGTGACATCGTAGATTTTCATATTAATGCAATGTTCACGCGATGAAATGAATTAACGATCCGTAAAAAATTACATTTTGTCCGAGTGGCCAGATCTCTCTCTCTCTCTCTCTCTCTCTCTCTCTCTCTCTCTCTCGCAGGTTTTTATTATTCGAACTTTTTCCGTGTGTGTGCATGTAGTAACACATGCGCTAGACAGTGACCTAGAAACGCCTGTGAGAGTACGCCGATAACCATACACCCAGATTAGATTTATGTCGCTTTTTTGGAAGATCTACTTTAACGAGCGTGGGGGGGGGGCGAGCACCCTGAATTTGAGACAATTTACCACCCGTTCTCGCCTTTCAGAGATACTTTTTCTCGACTCGCACGTATCTTTATTCGCAGCGAAGTTACAACGCATTCGGCGAAGTTAGCGATAATTGGAAATAATTTAATGTAAAAAGATATAATCGAAATAATAATATTAATCCGCCGCGTGTAGTGTGTACCAAACGTGTGGAAGCTGTTGCGCAAAATTACGCCTATACATATTCCGATCTCCGCGGCGTGTTTGCATGATATCGATGAAATACGATCTTCTACGCGCGCTTCGTATTCGCCAAAAGGCAGATACGTTTTATCGTCCTAGTTTTTCTTTCTGGATATCTCCCAGCTACTCCTTTACCTGCGCGAGAAGCTGACCGCATTAATCTTAATTTGCTTTAGACGATTCCGGAGTATAACAGAGTCATACATCAAAAACTTTTCCATCCAAAGCATTGAATCGCTTCAAGACTCTCGTGATCTTTTCTATCTGACGGCAGCCTCTCCTTATATATCCTTCTCATGAAAAAATGCGACACGCTGGAGAATTGCCATGTCAGAAGGATGAATGATTTTTGGTCGGGAATGCTTGCGATCCATCTTGCGTTCCAAGATGAGACTGAGAGCGCGTCGTGTTGCTTTTAAATAAGAATATTGAAACTCTTGTAATTAAAGATCTTATAAAAAGTGTGTCGTCCAGAACGTCTTATCGCCCTGCATATTTATACGTTGAGGATTTACCAAGATGGACATATCATACGCACACATATACACA
>QVOB01012581.1:0-16137 GCA_014839585.1 Pseudomyrmex concolor
TTTCATTGGAATAATTTCATTGGAAATTTCTTTGGATTTAACAAAATTTGTTAAATCTAAAGAAACCGTTTCTCTCTGTGTACATATATATATATATATACACACACATTTCCGCACAACATCTTGAGAACGGCTCGTATTGACCTTATTCATATCTTAAAATAAAAGACTTTTCCGCGGTAATTGAGATGAAGATTGAATAAAAAGAAGTGGTTTTTCCATCCACATCGTTCATCTTGATTTTTATCAGAAAATAGCCGGCACACATATACTGTAATGTTGCGCGTCGCTCTCAATGTGCGTGTGTACATGTCGATGGAAAAATTTTCTCAAAGCTGTAATTTTCGTTTTGCGGACGAGTCGTATCTGAAAACCAATTTGCCGGAAGAAGCCGCGGAACGGTGTATAATGTAATGTCGGATCTGCCAGAGGTATCTCGCAAAGCAAGGGGATGCTCATAGATAGATAGAGAAATGAGGAATTACCGAAGATGGATGGAAGTGAGCAAGAAACTCGACGTTATATTACCTCAAGCACGATAAACGTCATCTCTTAAAGCCGACGTATCTGTATCTTGGGAAGGCATGTCCGATTGCGCGGTGTTAAAACGATCGAGACAAAATAGAAATAAGAAACACAAGATAAGAACGCTTAATGCTCCACAAGTTCAATAACCTGCTAATGTAAAAAAAAAGCAAACAATTTACGCTGCAATATATTTCCGTGGAAACTTCATTTTTAGATTTTGTTTGTAAAGCACAAATTGTTGCAATTTGATAAACGGAGGCAACGGGATTTCTCCAAATTATCTGATCTCAGAGAAACTCATTCCGATGTTTTCCAAGAAACATATTATTGTTTGAGAAAAATTGATCTACCGTCTATATTCCCAAATTGCAATGAGCTCCGATAATAAGAATCTCTTTATCAAGAAAATAAATTTTATTTTGAAACTTCAAAATTTCCCTTAATTTTTACCGACCACAGTTATCTTAATCGAAAAAATACTGTTTTAATTGCATTAGTAAATGGAGCATAAAAAAAAAAAAACAATATCTACTTGTCTGAAAACTGGAAATAATATTAACACGTGTTACACACACGCGATTGCAAAGAAAACCGAGTGTTCGGCCGATGAAAATGTCACATCACTTTTTATCTCATTAATTAGGAAACCTCGCCTTTGTTCGTTCCGCTCGTGTTTTTCACGCAAATGCCGGGCGAATGAATCGCCGGAATTATTATACTGCCGGCTTGCAAGCACGCGATTCCGGGGAGGCTTTCAGCGATAATTAGAACGACCCAATTGAAATGCTCTGTAATCAAGTAGCGACTCCTCGTCATCGTCGCCTCTCGCGTTTCCCTTTTGTTTGTTGCATCGCGAAAAGAGAGAGAGAGAGAGAGAGAGAGAGAGAGAGAGAGAGACAGACAGACAGACAGACACGCCTTTATATTAACGCGCGCTCTTTCCATGTTTCTTGGTTTCTACGCAAAAACGAAGTCATTGAATTAAGCGGTAAACCATGGCGCGATTATAATTAAAGCACATTCGCGAAACTGGACTGTTTTCAAGCGAATGCTCACACTCAAGAATTTCGACTGCAAAGAGCGCCGAAAGCGATGGCAAAAGGGAAAGACCGCCCTTTCGAAAACATTTGCGTTTAAATCCGTCTATATATTGTATTTATTCGAATTTATTCGAGTCTTTCAACTATTACCCGCCTCGATGTCGACAATTCTTTATCAAAAGAAAAATATCTGCCACTAAGTCGCGCACAGAATTTTGCTTTTCTGTTCTGTGCACCATAATACACACACACAAAGTGTTTTTTTTTTACATTATGCTGCGATTCACTTTTTTTAGTTTTACTTTTTTGCAGCATTATTTTAATTCACCACTCAGCCTTGAGTTGTGACCCTTTGAAAGTACGGGACCTACAAGTTTTTTTAAGGTGGCCTCCGAACCACTCAAAGTGAAGCGACGAGATTTAAACTCGGTATTGCAGCTCGGCGTTACCACACCAGCACTACGAGAGTCTCTCGCCTCGCGTTTCTTATCAAAATAAAAACAGTTACGCAAAAAAAACCATCCTTCTTTCTCGACGAAATTTTCGTCTACTTTTACACAAAATGTTGATATTCGTTAACGTATCAGTGTATCTTCAGCTATGTCAAACCTATCTCCTATCTCACCGGTTTCCAAAATTAGTCAATCTGTAATAACATGCATATACGTGATTATACATACATCATTTGATATGCTGCCAATCTCAACGTAATTAGTGGCACAATGGTTCCTGTCGAAATCTACGCTAATACTCAAATATTAATTAATTTAGACTGTGTCTCTTGCTAATGTTGCATATACTCGCGGAATAATTAAGCTGTCGTTTATTAGTGGCAACAGAAAATAAAATCTAAAAGAAACCTAAAAAATAAAATAAAAAACGATGTAAAACCTATGTATGTCAGTCACGTTTTATATGTAGCAAAATAAAAACTTTTTTCCGACAAGATTGATCGAAATTTTTATATCAATCCTCTCTCTTTCTCTTTCTCTCTCTCTCTCTCTCTCTCTCTCTCTCTTTCTGCAAATCGACGCGATATCGCGACTATGAAGACAATTTTTACGTCTCGCACACAGACAGCGCGCCGCGATGAAAAATCAGATTCTAAGGACAATCTCTCTCTATACTCTTGAGGGAATATCGGAAAACTCATAAATCTCAGCGTCGACTTAAGTGAATTATGTGTGAGAGATTTTGTTGTATTTTTCTTTCCGGTGAAAAAAAAATTCAATTTAACAAGATGTTGGAAAATTACTATTCAGCGATATATGCGCAAATACAGCTAATAAATTTGTACATACAAACGCGCGCGGAGACATATGCGACTCGGTAATTTGATTGACTGTCCCGTCAAGCTTTTGTCAATTATGCATTTATCATAGAGAAATTACATTTACTAGTTGAAATTAGCATTAGAAATGTAAACTCGAAATTCACAGCAAAATATCAGCATATTATCGCAGTAATCAATTACGTGTTAAATATAATAAATTAAATTGTTCGTTTCCGCATCAAACACGTTTACATAATTCTGGATGTCGTCAATGTTAGCAAACGAATCACCACCGTTTTAGCTGCAGCCTCATAACGTCTCGACCAAGTTCACGTGCTTTGAGATAAATGGCTAAATGAGGAAGTTAGTTGGGCGAGATAAACCAAACATAACGCTCGGCACAACTAGTTCTTCGAACGGAAAATTGCGATACCCGGAAAATTGCGATACCCGTAGAAAGGAACCCGGTTGCGACGTGTGGCTCGGTAAACTGTGCTGATACTCCACGTCTCCCAACCTGCTACGTTCTTACATGAGCGTACGCCCAGGTAACACTTGCTAACATTGGCTTCGGTACGGAAGCGACGCCGACAGCGGCAGACTCGGCGGAATAGAACAGCACTGAAACCAGATAGAGAACTGCGGAGGAATTCATGAGGAAGGAAGGGTAGGAGGGAGGGAGAGGAAGAGAGAGAGAGAGAGAGAGAGAGGAGAAAGTCCTAAAGTTTTGATTTATGTCGCTAATGCGCGGTTGAAGGTGAGCAAAACGTAACGCGGGGGAAGGGGAGGAGTAAATGACGAGGGCGGTTTGCTGAGAACTGGATGCGGATAAATACGAAACACGTCGGGGATTAGGCTTGTTGATGACCGAACTGGTTGATAACGATCGCTACTAATTCACGTGAACCTTCAATCACGGTTGCCTTTTTTTTAATATTTCCGCCATAGTTTCACAGAACACAAGTTCATTAATTACATGAACATTAAGTCATTTTTTTTTACAAAAAATGCCAACTACATCTAATGTCTCGTCTGTGTTTTTCATCTTGTTAATATTATTTTTATCTTTGAATTTTGGGATTTTTAATTGTCAATTTTATTACGTTTTGTTTAATTGTCAATTTTGTTATGTTTCCAATCGCTGCTTTGCGTTCGGGCGCAATTGTGCTTATACACGTACGTACACTTGATAACATATTAACAATAATTCAATATATCGTTAGAAAGCGCGCACGCATACACACAAACGCCGGAGTTAACGCTCCGGACAAATAAATAAATCCAAACGGGCATTGTAGACACAAACCAAACGCGCACACATTCGTTCTGGCTTATCACGAAAGCCATTAAGCGCTACTTGGGCGAAGCACGCTCATAAAGCTGTAGCAAATACTGGTTTATATCAAATTATGAGGTGATAATAGCGAGTGTGCGAGCCAATATTGTGATAATGATAAAATGCGCAATACCCCATCTGTTTACATTTAGATTTCAAAATACAAGCATCCGTATCAGCGATTGCAAATGCTAGATCCGCTCTGTATCAATGCGTTTTACATGAGCTACCGTGCTGGCAACGTGTTCCGACCGAAATTTGTGTTGGAAATTCGGCAAATCGAAAAATCTACTTTCCCATGCGAAAAGTGATTCTACATACGCACGCGCGCGCGCGCAGTAACAGTTGTCGCGAAACAGAAAACAACGTTAAGCACTCAAAAATAGTTACGTATACTCCGTGAAACGATATTGCCCTGTCAACGACCGCAACGGAGAGAGGAGAAATATATAAATCAAATCTTGTGCCGGTTTTTCGATGTGTTCACATTGGATCCACGTATGACTCACGAAAGACGGCGCCACGGAGACGTGCAATTTGAGATGCTAAAATGCTGACCCTGACCTTGTTTGTTCCTTCAATTTGTAGAACCTCTGACATTCGCGTCACACGAATACAAGAAGAAAATCCAACGTGTACAATTCGCTCTGCGTAAATATATGCGAAATATTCGCCCATCATCCACCTATATTTCTTTCTGACGTTAACAGATATTTAACCCGGTTGATATAGTCGGAGTAGTTACGCATTTATAAATGTACATTCACATTTCAAATTAATTCCACATATTATATACAAATTTCGAGTATAGAGATATATTGAAATATATAAAATTATTAATTTAAATCGCTCGTGATATATAAAACGGATATTTTACTTTATGACTTTCTAAAAAACAGTAAAAAATTCAACGTCATAACATAAAAAATCTAATACAACCGAGGCTGCAGTTTAAAATAAATGAGATAAAACAAACTTTTCAAAGCAGCGGAATTAAAAAAATATCTTTATGAAGTACTCTTCCCTCTATTTTTGTCTCTTTCTTTCTCTCTCTCTCTTTTATTCCTAAGCTTATGCGTTTTAAACTCTTTGCGAGCAAAACGTTATAATACATTTCTCCAGTGCATTATGAATAGTTCTGAATACCCGTCCGCGTGGGCATTTTTCTTTCTCCAACATTTGAGAGAGAGAAAGCAACTCCCTTGTTAGTAAAACTACCAGATTTGCAACTTACATGTGAGAGGAGGTGGCCAAAGGCGAGTTATTTGTCAATGTTCGCCTACTCTGCGCGTAATGCAAATGTAACATGCAAACAATGTTAAATCGTCAGTATTCAAAGGGTACCTCTCTCTGCGTCATGCTGCGCTTTGCACAAAGGAAGGGGAAACAAAGCGCAAAGCATGCTGCATTACAGGGCAATGTGATGAAAGGCTATTTGTGCGCGCGTCGCGTAATATGATCACGGGAGGAGCAACGCTGCGCATCTCTTTACGACACGGGGAAAAAAAACGAAGCAAAACGACTGAATATTTGGCGATCGACGAAAGTGCCGTCGTCGACGAGATCGATGCGACGACGACGGTCCTAACACGTTCAGACGTCGATTCGCATAAATGTTCGTCCCCTTCCTACGCTATTGTCACGCTTGGCACAATTGACAGGATCACTTGTAAATGCCTCGCGGCAGAACTGCCGCAATCACGCTAATGACAAAATCTTTGCGCCACGCGGGGAACTTCGCGGGAGTTTCTACAATGGAACTTCGCGATAGAGAGCTGCGACAATTCCGGCGCGTGTATTGAGTTTAATAGCGACACGCCACCACCAGGAAAATCGTCTGCAAGTGGTAATTTGCGTGTACTTCCTCTCGCTACAAGTCATTATAACCGGTCTGTCATTCCACGCGACGGACTATTATGCGTGCGTTTCTGTTTTTTTTTTTTTTGCACCGTGAAATGATGAGTTTGCAAGCTTCTCGATGCGGCTTACGTAACGTTCGCAGCCGCCGTTAAAAAAGTATCCGTAATCGATAAATGCGCTTATGTAAACACGGAGAGCGAAAGGCGGAACCGGTGTTTAAGTGCGCAGATGCGTATAATAATGTAACGCATAAAATGAATTGTTACACGGAAGATAAAATGTTTAAGTTTAAATAGATAATGAAATGACTTATACGCACCCAATACTGGACGCAGCGATGGCACAATAATTATAAGTGAATCATTAAAACGTTTCGCTCGTGCTCGAAAACGTTCGAGCGACGCCATGATGAAATATGACTATAATTTATGCGATACATATCCTCCTTCCCCGCGTGTTCGATGAAACCTGGCTTCTTGTACCTCATTAAAGCATCGAATATCAGTTCGTACAAAAGCTCGCCGAGCTGAATTATAAAGTTATCGTTAAACTATAAAAGAGAGAGAAAAAGAGTTACAGTGTTCGCCTTGTAAAATGTTTCAAGGTATAAAACGTCAACGTGTTGACGTGCGTATTAAATATCTGATTGCGCTCACGTGTACACGCGTCTCTTATTTTCAATTAGGTTACAAGTTTACGACGCAATTGTGTCACAACTACCCAGATCAACACAAATTTATCGCAAATTGAACAAATGTCGTGTATAATTTCTAAAGACATGTAATAAAACTGTTACTTTTCGGATCAAGAACCTTGAAGAAGCCGTCAGAAGTGTTTCTTCGAATTGGAGGCTGCAAAGTCATGCGGAACGGTTGAAAGTCAGAGAAATCAGTTGTCGTAACCTTGTATCTTTTTCTTTAATCATGGTGTGTTTTTCATGGCGACCTACTTACTCGCGAAACGATCGAACAACAATAACGTTCAAAATGCACTACGGAAAATTCGTGGCAACGTAGTAACACACGTTACACAGATAGGGAACTTACAAAACACGTGATCTAAAGTGAAAAGAGGAGAAACCGGTTTCCGCTTGCGCGAATGGCCTTGCCATTTGTTTTGCCTAGTCGACGCAGTAAAATACAATACGTAAGACATTGATCTAGAAATAGCGCGAGCACGTTTGTTCTAGTTGCAAATTGCAGCGAGATTGAGCGGAATAGAAATATGAAACAATGAACTTGACTTCTGATATTGCAAGAGTATAATTTCTCTCGACAATCAAAAAATAAAAAAAGAAAAAGCAGTTCGTGGAATTTTCGATATACGTTGCGCAACCACCGGTATTTCACCGTAACTCGCCCTCATCTGCATGACATCGGCGTGCACGCGTTCGAGATTCCTACGCACGTTCGTCATAAAAGTTCTCGGCACGATCCCTCGTGCAACGATGAAAATCTGTCCTCGATTCCTTTCACCGATGCATACGAGCTGTTATCATCGTGCGATCTGCGGCTTATTTGACGCTCGACGTGTATTTACGCACATTCTGCGGACGAATTACTTCCTTCCCTTTCATGCAGCAGCGGCGTGGAATGCACGTTATCAACGTGCACGCCACAAGCCAAGAGATAAGGGTTGTATATTTAGATTTGGCAAAATCGATTTTGTAACACTCGCGCGCGCGCGCAGCCATGCATTTCCTGTCAAATTCGTTTCTTGTGTTAAACCTGTGTAAAACCTGTTTGAATAACAAGGGTATTTCTGTTTTAAATTTACATGAAAACAATTTATATGCAAATAAAATTGAGCGAAAAATTACAGGTAAATAAAAAATATTTTTAAAAAGAAAAGATACTACATAGTCGCTTTAATGCCATTGATCGGTAGATTTGCTGATCGAGCGTGCGCATTAGTGTGTGCTGCTTTGATAGACGCGATATCGGAACTCGCAAAGCTGTAAAATCAAATTCGAACTGAGATTCGAAGTAGCTGCGCTACTGAGTCGCTCTAGGATTACATGCAATAAACGAGAAGATAATGCGAAGCCATACATTATGCGAGGTAAAGAAAAACGAATGACAAATGCATGCGAGAGAGAGAAAGAATTATTATAAATAGAGAAGATAGACCATTTAAAGGGAAAGAGGAAGAATACGAGAAGCGACAAATGAGGGATGAAAAAAAAAAGAGAAATCGAAAAAAAAAACTGCACAGAAAGAAGAGAAAGTGAGAAAAAAAAGAAGAGGGACAAGGGAGTGGAAGGGGATGTCTTTAAAAAAAGGAAGAGACCGAGTGAGTTGGCGTGGAGGCCCATAATCCAGTTTATCAGAGCGAAGTGCATAAGATTACGCTAACTCCCTAGGCTAAGTTCCGTCGGATAAACGATATTGCACGTTATGTCAGCTCTTTCTACCTTACGCTCTCACGGCTCCTGCAATGTCTTCATAAGCGAGTTTTACGAGAAATCGCAGAGTTTACGAACACCAGTTCTCCGCGCTCGACGAATCTTCCGCCATTCTTCAAAAACCGCCCACTTGGTCGATACTTGATTTCAGTTTGCCACGCGAGAGACAAGAGACTCGATTATACAATATTTCAGTAAGAAATCGCGCTCTTGTCGCAAATTTATTTTATACACAAACGTTTTCGTGTTGGCAAAATATTGAATTCTTTTTTCCTTTATAATAGTTGTGCAAATTTTAATTATATCTCGCTGCGCTATTTCTTGAGAATGACAAAAGAACAATAACCGCGAGAAGAAACAGCGAAGTCTTTTGCGAAACTGTATTTTGTTCGCAAGTAAAGCCAGAAAGTTGCCATGAACCTCAAAGGTATGTCTTGGTCCCGAGGAAAATAAAGTTCCTCTCCGGTATGCGGAGACTAAGAATCACAGTTATCCGGAGTATCCTTCTTTCGAACGCGCGCGGTTACGTTACCTGCTACAGACGATCCCCGTGTTACGCATGTGTGTCGCGAAATAACACGGAGAACGCGCGCGCACTTCTATATCCGCGTTGTCGCGCAAACCGCGCACGATGAATGCATTCCGGACGAATAACATCAGAAAGAAAAGATAAGTAAGAGCGTAGACAGTGCTTGGCATAGGAACACGCCGGTGAAACTGTATGCAGGCAACGTCCTATCAGTCTTGATTCAACACAGTGAGTGTATGAAACTATTTTTAGTGCGACACACATACGACGTAACGCTGTATTTAAAAATTTAAGTCGCGTGTAGCTAATGGCAAAAATATGCAAATCAGAAATTTTGCAGCAGAGTATCTCACAAAATTGTCTTTTTTTTTTTTTAAATGAGAAAGACTTATTTTTAATGAAATGAAAAACTAACTGTATATTTCAAAAACTAAAAATATATTTTGTAAGATACAATATACTAACCAGCTTTTCGCGTCAAATTAATTTATTAATAAAACAAAAATTACACTACTCGAAACGAGAGACTTGCAAGAGATAAACAGAAATATATTGTTCAAGTTTTATACGCGCGCTATACTTTTTATCCACCTCCCCCCCCAAAAAAAGTTTCGTGAAACCTTCGCAGTTACGTAAGAGCGCGTCATGAAAAATTCGAAATTACCTGTAAATAAATAAAGTGCCGGCATCCGAAGGTTAAGTACGCGATGGTGGTAACGACCCAACCGTTGGTCAAGGAAACTCGATAGATGGTCCCGGGACACCCACGGGACGCCGCAGGAGCCTCGCGTGATCTCTAAGACACATGCGCGCGATTTTCCCGGCTCTATCTGCCGCACGTACGTTACCGTTGCGCGAATACAGATCGGCCAAGTGGAATCGAATGGTCTCCCGTCGCGATCGAAATCGAAATTTACGGTCGGGCCGAAGGCGCTTCGCCTCGTTCAAGGATGTGTGTGTCGTTATCTAACCGCAGAGAAACGTGCGCGAAGCAGCAAAGAGATCGTCGCGCGCGACGTGTGTGTATGCACGTTTCCTCTCCTCCCCGTAACGCGAGAGCGTTTACACGATCACGCGCGCGTGTTGATGACGGGATCGAACAAAAATGACTTTTTCATTGCGCGGTTACGTGCGCATTGCAAGAAACCGTGTGTAGAATATAGCAATGGGAGCGACGCAGTTGCGTTATATATACGTAGAAAGCCTGAGGATGTCGTATGGAAAATTGGTTCGCCCCAATCATATAATTTCATTCGTCTCTTCCTCGAGTAATCCCCCGGCGGCTGGCGATACCGTGTTCGACGATCGGTTTCTTGAAATCGATTCCGACCGTTCTTGCGATTCGACCACTATAAAAGAATATCAAATTTGCGAGCGAGAGAGAGAGAGAGAGAGTACTATTCCTGTTCACTTTGTAAATAAGAAACGCGCGCCGCAGCGTATGGGGTAACTCTCCGGGCGCGCGTAACGCGCGTTTCGCAAATTGCATCTTCTCGATTTATCCGACTGTCTCGCTCAGGTGGCACCTGCGCGCACCGCCCGACCGATCGTGCATCGCAACGGGACGTGCCCGTACGAGAATGTAATTATTTCCCCTCGGCCGCGGGAGGGAAGACTCGTCTAGAGAGATCATTACCCGCACTTAACGCTCCGAAACAACGACTTTCGGAAGTGCCATTAACTCGTACGAGCGGGAACCGATTCGCGTGCGCAAATGCAAGCGAGGATGCAAGAACTCTCGCGCGCGCGTATGTGTGTGTACCATCACCAAAAAGCAACAGAGAAAGAGAGAGAGAGAGAGAGAGAGAGAGAGAGAGATAGAGAGAGAGAGAGAGGGAGAAAGAGAAATGGCCGAGTTAGAACAATGAGGTTTCGACTGTGCCGCCACTATGCGAAGACCGGTAGCACAGCGAAGATTTCATTACAGATACGGCAAAATGAGACTGACATCGCACAATGGCAATAATACTCGGATGCGCGACAACCTACGACCGAACGTACACACACGAGAAGCTCTTACATCTCTAAGGCTGCAATAAGAGAAGATAGAACGTGTCGCACGAAGAGAGCGAGATAAGACCGCATTATCCCTTTCTTCTCGAAACGTACAATTAATCTGTAGGTCAATAATGTCGTTTTATAATTAAGGTAAAATCATCTATTGATAGTTTCCGACGTGGATATTTTCACGATTCGTTCAATTTGCAATAAGCACACAAATATGTGAAATTTGTTCGTCGATAGAAATTAATTGACCTTAATCTTGCTTTTAAATACGTATCCTATAAACCTCGGACATCTATATCTGACGCGATTTTTTTATTGATTGAAACGTTGCAAAAACTGTAAAAGCTTCACGGAGCTTTATTCAACATTCTATATTAAGGAAATGACATTAGTTTTGATATATTTTTTTTTTAATTCTTTCACTAAATAGTTAATAAGATTTTCTCGTTTTCAAGTGTATCGCTCAGACATTAATGTCCAGGACTTTCAGGATTAAGGTTAATAATATACGAGAAGAGCTTATATAGTTACGTGCAATTTATTCTTAAAATTTTTCTTTCCCGTTTATATCACCTTTAAATACAGGTTTTCTCACACAGATATGTGGATTTTTTTGTAATATTTTAATAATGTACATAAATTTGATACTTTATAAATAGGGCAACGGTTGCGAGCAACACCACACAATACATCGGGTCTTAGCGAGTTAATCATATTTTATAACACGGCACGCTGAAACTACACGTTCCGCATTCTTATGTGCATCAAGTGATTACGCAGCGATCGTGACGTACGGCTCGTTAACTTTCTCGGGCAACGCTTTCACATATACAATTGTTTGTACAGCAGTCACGTTATCGTTTGATTATGGTCGAAATACTCTTTCGGACACAGAAGTCTGTTCGCCCTTCCAGCTAACTAGAGTAACCTTGTTATACCGGTAGCTTACGTCTCGCTCATAAGGTTTCACCCTCCAGCACTAGTTGTTGTGTAATAATACGTTTGCAAAGCAGTCGATCATAAAAGATCCTGGTCACTTTGTTACGCATATACGTACTACGTGACTTTTTAAACGCATAAAATACGGATATTAAAATTGACACGCGAAATTTTCGCGAAGACATTACGAGTGCCACCACGCGAATCGTAAAACTTAATGAAACTTGCGTGCGCAAACACACTTTACCTTAAGTTCGAAATTATATTCCCTCATCCCTGTATCTTATGTAAATTTATATTCAAAGTTTCTCAGAAACATCATAAATTCAAATTTCAAAAATTAAATGTATATATCAAATGTATATTTAACGAGAGAGAGAGAGAGAGAGATTTTTTTACGTACGTTATATTTATAAATTTAAATTTGTCTAATTACACGTTTATGTACCGTTAATGTTAATTAGCTCTCACGTAACTTTCACGCGGCAGTTTTGACGGACCAAAATAATGCCGGAAATAGGATGTAATTTAACTCAAATGATGTGATGTACGACGGCGAACTTGTGGAAACGACGCGTACACGGGCACACGTTGCCTGATTCTGACATTAATACGAATGCTTTATGGCACGCATGTGTAATGCGTCGAAAAACGTGTCGTGCAAATATTTACGCACTTGCACGTCCGACTGTAATTACCCCGTTTTAATACTCACTCTATCAACCTCTTTGCGTTGTGCAACAAAAATTTACAATACAGTCGCGAATAATATATAGCTCCGTATCACACGTATCGCGAAATATTTTCTACGCATGTATCATCCTCATATTAAAACAAATACGTATGAAATTTCGCGGTTAGAAAATTTTTTTTCTCTTTATGTGTGTGGTTTTTCACAATGTATTTTATATTTTTAAATTAGTTTTTAAATGTTATTAATATAATATTATGTGTATATTATATATTATTTATATTATTGATTGCACATATTATATGTATATTTATATTAAAGGATTTCTCTTTAAAAAAACAACTACAGCTCGCGATTTTCAATTGTGTATTCGATTAGAAATATTCCGCTTAAGAGAAAAAAAGAGGAAAAAGAAAATAAACAAAATACGTATTTTTCTTCCTTCGATACTTGAGAACTTCTGCGTGTCTCGTACGTGTTTCTTTATTTACTCAAAACTGTTATTCCCCGTTACCTGTTGCGGAGTAAAACGCGCATTTTATCTTCTTTTTCTTTGCGGCACCGAAAGTCTTGACAACGACTTAAAACACCGACCTGATGTACGTATGTACATCAGGTCGTAGATATCTAACCATACGCCGCAGTCTATGGCGTCTCGTAAAAGCTCTCGTAAAGAGATAATCGTGTATTTTATCATGCACGTTTCAGAGGCAATTTGCATCAAACGAAAACCCACTCTAAACGTGTAAACGGCACGCGCGTGAAGAATTTCTGAACAAATATTGGGTTTTTGTTCCAAAAAAAACTTGACAAAATACGAAGATATATGTCGTTTCGCGTATAGTTCGCGAATAATATCTGCTGATAATGTCTTTCTAATGAATTACCACTGTCGTAAATGTCATGTTTGTCGGACGTCGTTATGATTACATCGAGACACAAAATAACCGACAATATCATATGTCATAAATGATACCGTGCCTTTTTGTAAATACAAGCTCTCTACGCTACACTCGTTCTTTAACAAGGCGTGTTTTCCTTTTTAATAAGCGAGTAACTACGCAATGTAACTACGAATTTTATTTAGGAAAAAATATATATATTATTCTTGAAAAATATATATAGTTCTTGAAAAACTAAATTAAAAAATTTTAATATTTTATTTAATTTTTTTAATTAATAATTTTAACGGAGAAATCAAATTCTCCGTGGATCAGTTAAAAGTTCTCTTCGTAAATTAATTTTTTACGTGAACATTAATTTGAGGAAAAAGATAAAAAAGATAAAAAATTCAATAATATATTTTTTAACAAATTCACGAAGAATATATTTTTTCTTTCTTCTATTTGTCACACACGTAACGCAAAAAGTGATTACACGAATCATTCTTTTCTGGGTTCGTAATTTTTTTTTTACGGGACACGCCCAAAACCATGTAAATCGATGTCCCGAACGACCATCTATCATCGCCCCCAAAACAGTGACATCTTAATTCATGAACGAGAAAAAGGCGCAACTACATATACACATGTATAGGAACACGATAGATGCGTCGTTAAGATTAATCCTCTCAATTCCCGCGATCGATGGTTCTCGTGGTCAGAATGGATTCCTTCGTCACTCCAATCTTGACTGTCGGAGGAAAGAAAGAACGGTGAAAAACGGAAGGGTCTTCGATGGTCATTTAGCCGGGCGAAGGAAGCAAAATTTGCTAAATTGAAAGCGCACGAGAAATCGCTCTCGATCGTCGTTGAGCGAGAAGAAAGAATCGTTACGCGATCCGACTATTTTCGATCCCGACGTTAATTTCAATTGACGTAAAAAGATTTGACTTTCTGTCTTCCTGACATTCGTGTCAATCGTTCGCTATATTTTTCCGCGATTCACCACGTGACGTTGCGCTGCAATCGACAACAAAACCAATAAACTTCCAAACATGAAAGAAACTAGCAATCGACTGTCGATTTTCCGTGAACCGCGAACCGATGGCTTTCAAAGTTGTTAAAGTTTTCAAGTACCTGTAGAAAGTTCGCGGTTGTTCTACACACGTTTCGTGATTTGATTTTTAATTAATATTTATACGCAATTTCTGTGTATGAGTGTTTGCGCCAAATTAAAAAATCCCAAACAAGGAATAAGTGTTTTCGAACTTGATCGTCGTATATTCAAGTAAAATAATAAACTTACATTGAATAAGAAATATCTCGATACAAATAGCTTCAAGAAGAGATACAGCGAAAGAAAGAATTACAGAGAGAAAAAAAAATCTAATTTCTCGTAGAAGTTCTTGGCAATCGACGTTAAATATAACTTGAGAGAGTGCACTACGTTGCTGCAATTCTTCCGATATCATTTTCCTTGTTATTGACAGAATCTGATTGGTACTATATGCGGAAAGGGAAATGATACGAAAAATGCTCCCAGCGAAATTTCTGAGATACAAAATTCATGAATGTTGTAGCGCGCGCGCGGAGCGAGGAAATCCTCTCGTACATTAGGAAATCAATAATGTTGCGCAACTTTAACCTTTCACCATGTTGTTACTTTTTCAAGACCTGTTCTTACGCACGCGTGCCTCTGAGCTTAGTTTCACGAAGATCTTTCATAACGCCGCTCCGCACTTATTATTATATTGCGCACAAGAAACGAGTGACGAAGTTATATCTTGCACATACACTGTATTAATAAAACACTATATTAACGCCGCGCTGTATTAATAGAACACTTTAACGTCTAAGTTTTCGACACACGAGAAGAAACTCTTGCGAAGGTAATCTTGCATTAAATAGATCTTACATAGACTACTTTGGTCGTCGAAGTTAGCAATCCATTTTCGGAATTTTGATGTAATTTTGAGAGACTTCCAGCTTTTCTTGCTTATAAGTTGTAAACCGTAGAGTACGCGTTTCAGAGTACGCGTCAAAGAACGTTCTGGTTAAATTAAGTGTAAAAAAAAAAAAAAGAGAAGAATCAGAAAATTCTCAAAGTGAAAAGAAAAATTGCGAAAAAAACTCTTGTATGTAACGCGAGAGAGACGATAAAAAACGAGTCTTTAAAACAGATCTAATTTCGCGCAAAACTCATCGTTCGTCCGCGTCCTTAAAGAATCATTCTGCATACTCTCGAGTTTGTTCATTAGTTTAACGAGCGGGAGAATTCTCGACATTTTATCGACTGCGCTCTCTAAATGCTCGCGTTTAGTGTACTCTACCGCAGCAAACACCTGCATTTGCCATTCGCGCATCCGCTAATTTCCGAACATCGCATACCGCTTTGGTTTATAGTTCGACACATAACATTATTGCCGCGTCTGCGTAATTATTATGCACGTGGCCGACGTAAAGTACCTGCAATCTGCGCATATGATTTCACCGCATACGTCGTAAACTCTTTAGCGTTTACACTGACCGAACAATTTATTGACTGAACACGTGCTTTGCGTTATTGATACTTCAGTAACAATGCACCGTGTGCACCGTGTCAATACACGCCAGTGCATTCGCAGGTACTCGTCTGGCACCGCAACGTAC
>QVOB01012582.1:0-25222 GCA_014839585.1 Pseudomyrmex concolor
TTTTAAGAAAAGCTATTTCGCACACGTTACTAACACAATAGTAGCAACTTACAATAAAAAGAAGAATATTTTCCAAGATTTAGCAGTTTGACAACTAACCCCGTGTCACAACTAGCCTCGGTCTCCCCTACTACTCGATATATCGATGTGTTCGTCAACTTATAAGATCTCTGTCTGAAGATGTACATCGTTAAATTCTAAATTAGTTAATTTTGAAAATTGCTGATGATTGCTCAGATTTATAGAAATTGTAAATTTTTCGAAGTTCTCTAAAACAAGTAGTCAGAAATTTATATTTTATATCTTACGTATTCGAGATCTGACAAATTCGTTGATTCATCATTACAAAATCAATACTTGTTCGTAACACCTTTGCAGTAAGAAAAAAGATTATCTAAATCATGCATAATACGATAGATACGTCGTTATTTATTTACCGAGCGTTATTTATGTACTGCGGATTTGAATACGCGTCACACGTATTGGCTCTCCGTGTGGTCAGCTCGTAAAAATTCCGTCGCTCGAATATGACTTTCTCCCCGTGGCAAGGCTTAAATATCGCGAAAAAGAGCGAGAAAAGAACCGGATAAAAGAAGTAAAAAAAAAAAAAAAAGAAAAAAAAACAGGGACAGAGAGGCGAGAAAAATAGCTGAAACGCGAGCGTCGAAAAACGAGTATAGGACAATCGTTACTTTTTCCCACCTGTCGATCAACGTTTGCATCGTGCGCACTTCATCCGCGTGTTTACCGACCAACCAGCAATTACGGCAAATCCTTCTCGACCGCGATATTTCAAGGAGATTAACTTTACATCTCTCCCGTAGTAACTTCTCTTCCGTGCTCAGGTGAAGTATCGCTTTCTTCAAAACTAAACAGTGAAACGCGACCATCAAATGTTCTTTTGCGCGTGAATGCAAACTCACTCCCGATATGGCATTTGCTTTCTTCATAATAACCGTAATTAATTTCTAACCGATATTATTACCATTCTTGAAATTGGTTAATTAACAAACTTGAAATGAATTTTAAAAATATATGTACGCACGTAAAAATAAAAAAAAAGATTAAAATTTCTTAGTTAATTTATTAAAATTTTCCTTTTTAGTGAGGCGCGTAATCGAATAGCAGAAGATCAGAAAGAATGATCAGAAAGGTAACAAATAAATATTCATACTTCTATTACACTGAATATAGAACACGCATCGTGCCAACAGTAGCGAGTAACTCTTTCGGATGAAAAACTGATTGTAATAACACGTATCAATAACACGGGAATAAAAAAACTTTACAAATAACAGTAGAAAGAAATAAATTGCAAATTTTTATACGTGTTTACCGATTACGAATTTTGTCTCTGCAACGGGAGAGGAAAAAAAGGATTAGAGAGTTCAACGAGAGAGAAGTCACGCGTGAGCGCAGATGGATGGCCGCTTTTGGACCACCGTGTAGTAGCCGGATCGCAGGCGGGGGTCTTATAATATCGCGTCATACGAAACGATGAAATAGTGGCCGTAGCGAAGGAATGTTCCCTACCACTCGAGTCGTCGAGTTGAGTTGACTGGCGTTGCGTGGTTCGCCGGGCTCGGCTCGACCGACCGCTTTCAACCGGTGTGTCTGTTCGTTCTTTCCTCGCCAGTGTTTCTCTGCGCGTGTACAGGGTGTTTGGCAATTGCCGGTACAACCGGAAAGGAGCGCGAGTTTCTCGTCACGAAACTCGATCTTCAAGAGCGATCTTTCTTTGTTCGTATTTTTTTTTTTACGGGATCCATCGAGACTGCACTTACGAATTATTTCCGATCGCAGTTTTTTAACGTAAATCGACTGTGACGGCGAATCAAGTCGGCCTTTTAAAAAAAAAAGATGGTTGCAGGAACGAGCAAACCTCAAACGTTTTCAAGAGCGTTACATTCGACGACTCGATTTCTTGCGAACCGCGAGCGAGCGTTCGGATCTGCTTGTTATTTTATGCTTATTAACAGTTGATATTCGCATGTTTGACCACTCGATGTATGAACACCGTAGAATTCATGTACTCGTGCGTATTATGACTGCTTTTACTAGCGGCATCAATGGGCGAACATCACGATGAGGATTACGAGATACTGACACCGCGATGTCGGTATTAAAGATAATACAGGTGTAAAGTGTTGAATCGCAACGTCCAAATATAAACTGTTAATATCTTTCTCTTTAGTATTTAAACGTCATATTGATTTATATGTGAATTATCTCATAATTACACAAAGATCACGTGTATCCATGAAAAAAAATTAAATTTTTCTCGTATACTTATACACACAAATTAAATAGAAAATTGTACAAACTAATTTTAATGCTAATGTTCTTATTTTGCGTGACAAAAGAAATTATAATTTTTCAAAGCTGAGTAAACAATTCTCTCTGAAGTGCTGAAGCATCGCGATACACACACCGATTACTATTCGTTGCGCGAAAAAAGGCAACAAAGTTTACACACGAGCAGGCCGGAACTCGCCCATCACGATTATCATTTCTACAATTTATCCTCCTCACGGATAAAGCTCCGAAAAGCATTCACGCGTGCGTTTACACGTATCTCTTCTCATCGTCGCGGGAAGAAACACGGTGAGAGGTGAGGTAGGAACGGCGCAAGTCGTCTCGAGAGGGATTCAAAAGGTGCTCGACACGGGGCCAGGCGTGGGCTACCCGTGATCATCATGACAAAAGCTCGGGGCAAACATCCGTTCAATTTATTAGCTTATAGGCAACGCCGTTCTCTTTCGTATACTACCTACTATACACCACCTACGACACCGGTCGTGGACCGCCTATAATGCCCGCAACATTATGGACATGCTCCCGAGCTAGCGGATCCTCTCTTCTCTCGCTCTGCCCGTTCACCCTCCCGATGCGAGTCGCATCGTCCTCATAGAGTCCCGTTTTTTACGGTCGCGAAGGGCCAGTGATATTTTCTGGATCCCGGGGGTAGAAGATCGGGGATCGAAATAGTTTCTTATACAGAAAAAGTTTTTTATGACATATTAATAACACTTCCACGCGATTAAGTATAATTTAAATCTAGCAACGAAAAAATAAATTATCAGTAGACAACTAATAGCTTATGTGATTTTTACTTAAATAATATTCTTGAATACGCTTCATCATTAAACATCGATATGTATTGATAAAATCGATACGTTCACGTGCAAACACGTGCTTCCAATTAAGGAATAAAAGAGATATTTCAGGCTAAAGATTAACTTTTATCGAGCATTTACAACGGGACGTCGTGCGAGATAGCGGAATATTAAGTTTCGCGCGTTTTATCGTCAATCTCGTGATAAAGGCGAGAATCGTGCCGTAAATCCGCGCATTTATTCTCCGCGGTTTCGAGTTCCCACGTTAATAAGCAGGAAAACGCGTCGACGTGAAGGCGGTGTGCACATCGTCGTGTATTAATTCGCAAATTAAACCGCGCGTTCGCCAAACACAATGCGATTCTTAAAAACCGTCGATTTCGCGCGTTTGATCTCATCATCGCATGAAGACAACTTTTAAGAACAATATAGAAGAGAAACGTACACTTGTGTGAGTCTTAATTTAATTGAAAAGTCTCGACTTATCAAATTAAAGTTTTAGTAATATTAATATTATAAAAGAAATATTATATAAAGAACCTATTTTTAAATTAAAAGTAATTCTATGTAATTAACATTCTTTTTCGTTTTCTCTCTTTCTTTCTCTCGAAATTTCTATATTCCACTTCTCTTTCTCACAAATTTTTCATTATCGCGTAGCAACTCTACGTTTATGACGCCTTTTTATCGGGAAAGGAGATGGTGTTTTATCGCCGCGCCGCGCCGCCTCGCGCGGTCTCAAATTTTCCTCTCGACATCGAGCTTATCGGCGTGGCGACTTCGCGCGTAAATGCTCGAAATTATAGTCGATTGACTACGATCTCGCGGCAGAATTTTTGTTCCCGTTAATGCTTCGCGCGTGTAAACGTCTCTTGCGCGCTTTTCTCGTTAGCAAAAACAATCTCAATAGTTTTTAAATATTTTACTTGAAAAATGTTTTCAATAAGTACATCGTAGAAAATTCGAAAAGAAAAAAGATAGATCAACATAAATACGGATAATAGCTTCATGTGATTATTTTGGACAAAAAAGATCTTGTTTCGACTTAACCTAAGATTCCTTTCAACTAAATTAACTGCACATACTCTAACAATTCTCTGAGCTTTGAGAGAAAAAGTATACACATCTATCATTTCATTGTTTTGATAGTTTATCTTTCATATTATTTTACGTGTTTCAAATTTGAGATCATTTTTGTATTGGTTTGATGATATATACTTTAACTATCTGCTTCATATGTTGCGATACAATCTTTCAATTATATATATCAATTATATATATCTGCTATGTTCACTCTTTAAACATTGAAAAAAATCTAATCCAAGATCAAAACATCTAGATTTTTTTTTATCTAAAGACTTTTTTTTATCTAAAATGAACACATCCCGCATTATTATCTGTACGATCTTTTTCTTTTGAAAATCTTTTCTTTTTTTATTTTATTTTTTAGAGATATTCTTTTACTTGTTACTTAAAAAAAAGATTCTTTCTCATCATCAACCCGGAAGAAATAAAAGTTTACGTAAACGGAAAGATTGGTTTGTCATTCAACGATGACATGACAATGAAAATTATTTCGACAATGGCGAGGACACGGGATATTACATTCCTGGCGACATCGACGCCCACGATTAACGACTCGCGTCGATGATAACCAGGCCCACGCCTCCATCCTGGATAGGGTAATGTCTCGACGCATTCGTTTTACGAGGCCATTTTCGGCGCACGAGAACTCGTCAACGATCACGCGACAGAGAACAAGAAGAAGAGACCGAGAGAATTGATATGAGGGCGTGAAAAACGACACTGCGAGAGTCGCCGATGTCGTCGACGCTGGTCGTTCTTTTTAAACCGCCCGCTGATATTATTCCGGAAAATTTACAGAGGCAATCGTCTCTCGCGATGTTATCATCTACGAAAATCTAATTTTTTAAACGTACTCTTAATGCAAAAATATTATACGTGTAAAATTCAATTTTTCTGATGTAAAATTCTCCTTATTTTTTATAAGCCAGAAAAAAGATTCCTTAAAAGTTCGAATACATGTAATCGTCGAAGGTATTACATCCGCGGATTATATCTTCGAGACATGAACATGGAAAGAAGACGGTTTCTCCCCGCGCTACGTAATAGCGGTAGCATGTCCAAAGGGTCCGACATTTCGCGTCTGGCGGCCATTGTGCGCTAAACTCCAAAATAAAGGGGGAGATACGCTACGGCCGGGAATTACGCATCCGCTGAAAGGCAGGCGCAAATTACAGAACGGGGCGTAATGGCCGAGGTACATGAGGCACCTTATCGCCGACAATTTCTCGCCGGAGGAAGGAAAATCCTTGCGCGCGCGAAATTATCCTCTAGGAAGGATTATATGGAGATCGAGAGTCGGCTTTACATGCTTCGTTGGACGACGCGTGAACGTTTAACCGTTTCAACACCGAGTTGATCGTTCTAGATTTGCACAAGCATGATAGATTTTGAAATTCACCAGTACTTATTAAACAATTATAATAATAACGGCAGAGTAAGTTCACAAAAAGTAAAATCACAGTAAAAAAAAATTTAGCAGATAATAAAACATGAGAATTTCAAAAGTTTGAAATCAATCATCATTTACTTTTTTTATATGAAATATACGACAAATTATATACAGCTAGCAGATCGCGTTTCGAAATGTGAGAGTTACCTGGCCGTGTTTATCCATGTCATTGTTCGTCAGCTTCACTTTTTCAAAAGATACAACTTGCTTCCGTAACTGTTCGCCTGTAAAAGGAGAATCTGGATGGACGTAAAGTCGCACACGTGCTGGCGGGTCGGCTTTTCCGGCCTCAAGCCAACAGCTACGGTGATAAGCATATCGATATCTCTTGTTGTCAACCGGCACAATATCCATTAAGACCGCATACCGGCCATCAGATCTCAATCCATTGAAGGACACCCGGCAAGTTGGAAACATTCGTCTGCGGAAGAACACGCGTACAAATAAACTTTAGTTAATTGTGATAAATTATAAGCGATGAACAAATAGGTAATAACTGCAATATAAATAATGCAATATAAGTAACTGAATATTTGACAAATAATATGTAGGAATTATTATTTCGGGAATAAAGATCGTACTGTTTTATTTATTGTGTGTGTGTGTGTGCGCGCGCGCGTGCGTGTGCGCGAGCGCGCGGTCTAGATGTACATCTAGATCTAGATATAATTATGTTTGCCTACATAATTATATCTGATAATACAGCAGTCATTTGCATATTAATTACGAACATGAAAATGACAAACGAAATCGAATTTCGATTTTTATCGCGATGGATATATATTCAATGAGTGTAACCTCTTTCAGTAATTATAAAATGACGTAACGAACTATCAGGCTAATGTATACATTAATTCTAGAACGTAGCTTTTTCTCGGCAGCATAAATATTTTGTAGTACGTATATATATATTAGGCATTATTATAATTCTTTTTAGTGTTGTAATCTTATTTTCTATTATGTGCAATTATATAATACACACTTGTCACTTTTATCATGTACAATGTTTATTTCCGCCGAATTTGCAACTAATTTGTAGGCTGTTTTTCAAAGAAACGCGACTGTCAGAGCCGAAACCACGACTCTTGAGTGCATGCGGTCGACATTTCAACATCTCAAGGAGGCGTCGGGACGCGCACGCGCCTCCTCCACCGTCGCGTCGATCGGGTTGATGTCGATGCAAGTCGAAAGCTGGATTTTTCACTGGCACCACAGCACGGAAAGCGTAGCCTGACCTTCATCTCCTGGGTTCCCGATCGAGAGAGCTTTCACGCGGCTCACAATGTACGTCCTCGAGCGATCGCACGCGATGTACTCGCGCGCTCGTGATTTACGCGTCCCGGGAAAAGAACGGCGGGTGTGTTTTCTGCGGTCAGATGGCAGATACGTCAATAGCGTTTTTTTTCACGGTGAAAAAGCGGGTTTCACTTAATTTATCGCCGGGAGAGAACGGTGGACGGGACTGGCGAGAATGGTTTATTTTGAAACGCAATCGCGTCATTTTTTGCACCGCGATATTTATTACATAATTGCAAACTGTGTGTAACACGGCGAATCAATCCCTTTCGGTGGATAAGACCAATTTTTGTTTTAAATTCATTCAAGACAAAGAAATATACTGATTTGCAATTCTAATTTGTGCCAGACGCGCGATTATCGATCCGACAAAGAAATTCAAAGATAACTATGAATCAACCCCGACATACCTATCGAGGCCGACCGTCGGCATGCCCCGGACCGTGTAATCCATTGAACGCTCATCACCATCATCATCATCATCGTCATCATCGTCAGAAGCACATAACCGAAGCCGCTACGTCGCAAAAGGAAACGACCATATCGGAAGAGCTCGATCGAATGTTACTTCTCAAATATTTTGACTTGGACATCTCGGTTCCATCTGACACACCGACGACAGACGTTAAATCGATTGCCACGACGTCATCCTCAGCCGAGATTGCTCCGATCAAAGTTTCTTCCGTCCCGAAAATTTATCGACCAAAAGAAACCGCGGCGCTCCCGAAACAGTTAAAAACGCTGTGCGGAGAACAATCCACGTCGAGCAAGAGACAAATCGAACTGATATCCGCATCGAAATCGATATCCATCATGAAGAAATCGATCGTGAAAACGCTGGTTTTTCGAGCAGGACCAGGAATTCTGGACGGCGCAAGAAGCGCGATCACCAGCGGATTAAATGGATTAAATGGGTTAACGCCGAAGAGAGTACCGTCTCTTCGTTCATATCTGTCCATTGTGATGATCTATGCGGTGATACACGTGTTACTAGCTATACTCACGTGGCGAACATCCACCTATCAGTTTTTCCTATCGAGTCAGATCTGCGGAATTATTGCGATCCTTATGCGCAAAATAACCGGCACGATATTGATGTAAAACGCGCGGATAATTGATATATCGAGATATATACGTTGGTTACGCAGCAAATGTCAAAATTGACTGACACTTTTGTGCTAATTCATCATAATTCTGTACAAGGAGCACGTATCTCCGTATCGTATTTTCCGGTACAATGTGGATCTATAAATCTTCAAGAAAAGTCCTATTAAATAAGCGAGTTGCAAAAGCAGCGCTAACTATTGCGTTTTGCTGAACGCGATTATTGATTAATTGGTAACCACTGCCAAATTGACAAGTTCTACATGCCGTCTAGAAAGTATAAGATATCTCGACAAGATTACACATGAACGTCAAGAAGTTAAATGCTCAGAATACGACGCTAATTGATGAATGTGTCTTTATTTGAAATGTCGAATAAAATTGTGACTAATGATGTTTCTCGTTTGCCGAAATAATCGTTATACTTCATAATAATAAGTTATTAATGATGTCAAAATTTCACATATACAATAAAATACATATATAATTTTTTGAATTAGAAAGTCATTATAATTTGCCATTAAAACTATTGTATTTACTCTCTTTCAGCAAATATATATTATTACGGATTTTTATGACAAAAAAATTACAAAACGTGTTTCATCTTTTCATTCTGATAGTTCGAATGCAAACGCTTGTATGGTGGTCTTCTTTCGACAGAACCGCAAAGGTAGTGATTTCCTAGATCTATGTATTTGATGACAGGCTCCTTTTCCTTTAAGACGCTCGAGGTCCAAGGAGCTGCACAAAACGAGATCGCTATAATTTCAGGGAAATGCAGAAAGACAAGTTCGGTTATCACGCGAGTGCTCGGCCGCTTCTCATCGCGTAGGCCCAGCACCCCCAGCAAACGGGTCTCGCGAAAGAACGGGGTCCGGTCTCTCGCGATGCAAGTCTCTCGGAACCGTTTTGCGGTTTCGAGCTCTTCGAAAACGATCCTCCCTTCCTTTTCGGCACGCACGCGTTCGGGTAAGTTCGTGCGGTTTTTAACAAGCGCATTGTCCAACCGTGCTGAATAGTATCGTCGTTACGTCGCCTTGGGGCCCGGCGCACCTTAATGACACGATTGTCGGTCCTTAAAGCGAAGAGTTAACCGAAATTCTCGTTGCATTCCAAATGCACACGCGTTTCTGGCGCGCGAGACGCCGTGTTCTTTATTCGAGCAAAGAAACGACGAGGTTTTCTACGGCTGTAATTCGATTCTGGGAGCGAGACTTGCTGAACGTATTCGATTCACGTGTTTCGATTTTACGATGATTACAGAATGTTTGATGTGAATAGTTTCGAATTACACTAAGATAAACACACACACACACGCGCGCACACTCAATGTGAAATGTTACTATGCTATGTGTATAAAAAAACGTAAAAAAAGTTTAAAAATTCAAAACAAAACACTTTAAATAGATATATTTGAACATTTTATAATTTCTTGTAAGTTTTGTATTGTAAAGTGAAAAACACAATTCACTTATATTTGATTTTATAAAAAATGCGGATAATATATTTCTTGCCATTGAAAAAATATCCGAGCAATTAAGCATTCTCTAGTTCAACACTTAATAAAATTGTCAGGATCGTTCGCACCTCCTTCAACACTGCATCCCGAGGCAGCTGCGGCTACTTACTCGCTTATCGCCCGAAACCGGCCTTGACGTGGATGACGTTTCCTCTGAGAGGAACTCGACGCTTGACTTTCACCTGCTGCGCGCGCGAATTACGCTAAGAAGAAATTTCGCAATCGCGCACGTAAGCAAAACACGCACATCGCTGTTCTCACCGTTTTCGGTGTGTTATGCGCGTACGTGAGTTGTACATGACCTACATATATATTTATATATATGTACATGAGTTCAACATCGCATTTTCGTAAATATTAGAAGCGATAAATCATCCGGAAAATTGTCACGAGAGGGTGATTCCACCCTCCCGGATAAGCGCGTCAACTATTTAAGTATCGATGGCGTTCTCCCTTGAGAGATTTGCCACCCTTGTGAAATCCCTATCGCGCGTTATACTTGTACGCTGTGAATCCTACTGCTCACTGACTCATGTTTTTACGAGGATCGTATGGAGAACAAGTCAATTTGTGTGACGCGTGTCATTTTTGGATGCAGAACGCGTTTTCCGTTATCGAAATTGCCGACCGTGTTGAATTATAACGTTACCGTTTTGCTTTACGCGTTCCCAAAACACACAGCTTAAAATATTTCTTTATTTTCTGAGTGCAAAATGTGTGATATTATATAACAGTGTTACTATTATATCACCACAAGTCTTGAAACTTTGTCAAAATCTCAATTACACTCTCAATTGAAACATTTATTCACAATTGAATATAAAATGTAGTTTCGTCTACAATTCACATCTGGCTGAAAATTAGTACGCTCAAGGTTGTTAATTTTTTTCAATATTAAGTAATTCTTTAATTAACTCCATTTGTTCTCGTACATTAATTTTTTCAATAATCAATTACATCACCGTCGTGCGGGCTTAATTATAATAATCATAATAACGAACGTAATTAAAAAATAATTCGCTTCTCCCCTCTCGTATTCTTTCTTTTTTTTATTACTTACGAAAGAAGAATTATCGCTGTTCAACCGATCCGAGTAATTTTCACCGCCATTCTTTACGATCGCGATAACAAACGTTCCAATTTCACCTGCGGCTAATTTGCTTCTAATTCCAACGCCAACGGATCGCGCCTAAATCGTCGAGACGCCTCGCGTCCGACATTACGGCGCATTTCCCCGTCAAATTAGGCGGAAACAAACAAGCCGTCGATGGTCCGTGGCTAACGAGACCGTAATCGCGCAAACACCTCGACCCCGAGTCCACCCCGAGCCGCTTTGAACCACTCGTATATCTTTCTCGCTCCGCGAGAAAGGCGCGAAAGGGTCGGACTACTTCTACTCTCCCTTTCCCCTTCTTCTATCCTGAGAAAGGGTCCGTCGGCGCGTCAGTGAAGCTAGCACAAATGGATTACGGAAGCGCGCTGTGGATATTATACCGATACGGCCGTCTGAGTCAAACCTAAATGTTTGCCGAGCTAACGACTCCGTGCGTGCCAGGTGGGATCGCTGCTATTGTAATTATGCCGCGGCTGTCGCGCGTTCCGGCGATCGTGACAGGATATTTCTGTCCCTGTGTGAAAAAAAAATAATGAAAAAAAAAAAAGCGAGATCTCGAAACAATATGCATCGGAGAATTTGAAACTGTCGATATACAAATCAAAACGTATTTTTCTGCAAATGTAAACGAAATAAAATTATATACTTTTTATTTTATCGACTTTATTAATTAATTTGCACATTCCGCACTTATGTAATATTGATGCACGGATTTACTTATTCGGTTGCAGCATGTAACAGCATGCGAATGCGTTTTGTTGCGATGTCATTATGTCTCTAAAGCGAAACACACACCTTCTCTTTCTCTTCGTTCTTAATCTACCGTAAATTTCTCTGAAGCTGCTATCTCCCGTATTCATTACGCGCATTAGCGTGTTTAGTCCACTCGGAGGCCTTCTGAGACTGTTATCCCGCGTATTTATTATGTGCACTTGGTATAACCGCGCGAAAACGGGGTCTAAAATGAAGAGATATCTATCTACCCTTTCCATCCGTATATATCTCCACCTTCTTTCGACGTGTCCTTCTCTCGCTCTTTTTCTCCCTCTTTTTCTCGACACGTTGTTCTCTGTGCATGTTCTCCGCGGTGTAACGTGCACACGATCGTCCCAGACCGGGTCGCGTGTGAGTGTATAATGTAGGTTGCTGGCACCTTGATGAAGGGTTCGCGTGACGAGTACCCTCTATCCGCCGGTATCCTGTCTCTCTCCTGACCTGCTCGTCCGCACCTCCTATTCCGTGCGGTTCACAGTCCACGGTTACCCACTTAAACGCTGAAAAAAAACGTACGGCCGCGAAACGACGACGACAACGACAACGATAGCGGAAGGTTTTTCATTTCGCATGACGAGTTTCCGAGCAAAACTATTCTTCTTTCTGTTGCTTTGAATTATGACGGTCCGGAAATGTTCCTATTATTCGGATTTATCGATGCCGAAAATATATTACGAAAGTATAATTTAATTTTTCAAACCTATATTTGTATGGTGTCGTATTTTTCAAATGGTCTTCTATTCTTTTATCTGTCGTTAAAATTATCAACACCGCCTACTGGGTTGTTTGTATTATTCTCTGAATTCTAATGTCAAAAATGTTTTCTCGTCACGCGACCTCGAACGATTTGTCAATTACTTAAGTTTGCAAAGTATTGGTTTGACTTCTTTTGAGTGGAAAATTTGGGAACGAAAACGGAAATGCGGAATAAAAGAAAAATGGCAAAGAGAGATTTTGAAAACGTGGCGAGTGCCAACAACGTGGGAAACGAACTCCGGGACGCCTAAGAGAAGGATCAGAAGATTTCGTGGCACCCCGTAGCGCCAGACAATTTCACCTGATTGCTCCAAACTCGTATTGTCACCCTCCAAGTCTGATATTCAGCCTGTACAGCTGGGATTTTCCAAATCGCTCGTGCTAACAACGCCATTCGTGCATCGCGCTCGCGTTCTTGATATATCGATCGTCCTCGTCGTCGCTTCGAAAGAACAGCGACACGCCCTCGGGATTACCCAAAAATTTTTAAATACGCTCAGCAGCTCATTGTGTCGGATCCAGAACCGTCTTCCCTCCATTCAACTGCTATGTATATTCGAAATACATCAGTCAGAGAATGTCATCAAATATTTGTTTCAGATTAGCTAGTTAGTGCGATGCATCGTTATTTAATTGCTTAATTGGAGAATACGATACGCCTGAATATATTTAAAATTTTTGTTGCAAATAACTCGATATATCATCAGACGTCTTTCTTATCAATTTTATTAACGCATACCCATGCTTATAACATTTTCTAAATGAGTTCTAATCTTAGTATCGCTTTCCAATTTCCGCGGCGTGTTATGCGCGACGACGTCTCAAGGTCTGCACGGATTGTGCGCCGGGTTTATTCCCATCATCGCTCTTCAACTACGGCTCTCGCGCGGCGTTTTGTAATTACTTGCCGTCTGTCTTATCCGAAATCATTTCGTACGTAGTATACGTACTATAGCGGCTTATCCAATTATCATCTGCTTTCCGCGCGCTGGCGTAAACACACATATGCCGGCGGGAACGCTATATATAATGTAACAGGACTGATCGCATTCAGAGGCCTGTCTGTCCGTGGAAGGTGGCACCCGACACGTTCGAAGGTAATTATCCGGCTCCCCGAGAGCCGCTAAGTATTTCGTAATTAGAGGCCTGGTCGCGGCTTATCCGAAATCGCACTCTCGATTACAAGCTTTACGCGGCTTATCGATTATCATCTCTACCTCCTGCATCGCAAACGCGCTCGCTGTTGCCTTACGTACCTACTTCACGTTTTCCGACTTCAACTGCTTCTCGTGCGCGCGCGGTTGTATAATTTTTTATCGCGATGCAAGATAGCGAGAAGCGCGTCACGTCAATCACATAATTCGAGAGGATCGTTCGTTACATCTTCACGAAGATGTTTTAGTATTTCAGGATCCTGCTATATTGAAACACCATGAAGAATCGATACGTTCGCGCGCGAGACACAAAGCCAAACGATCGTCGAGATTGCAATCGAGGAATGACGAAGTCGAAAACGGAAACGGCGCGCGATTTATTCAACAAAATAACACGTGGCTTTCTCTTCTCTCTTTCTCGTTGGGACCGACAGCATCGCAACGTAATAGCACCGCGTGTGTCATACGTCACACATTGTTGCACATACGGGGAGTACTCGTGGGCGTTAATGGTCGAGCTTATCCGGAGGTACATCTAATATCCAAGTGAGCTCTGGACAAACACACATGGCATACACCCGACATTGATCATCTCGGTTAACACTTCAAGGCTGCGCTTTAGTAACAGCTACATTTCTACCCGACAAACAGCCCGGAGGTGTCCGACGAGCCGACCACACCGCGCCCCGAGGAGAATCAGAGAGATGTGCGCACGCGAAAAGAATCAACTTGTATACCAGATGGCTTTTACGCGAATAATGCGATGGTTTATCAAACGGCAATCATGAGCAGTCGCTTTAGGTGGTTTGTTGCTCAACTATCAATTTAAATATAAATATCGAGTAAAAAGACGGACGCGTTGAAGAAGGCGCTCTCTTGTCGATAAAACTCCTCTCTAGAACTTCTCTCGAATGTGTATTTTGAGAAACACTGATCTAGGATAAATATAAGTGGAGAGATACACACACGCACCGGATGCCTGCTCGCGGTTCGGAAGGCACCTGTTTGCGCAATTCTCGAAGCGCGTTTCATAATTGCGTACGGCGCAGCTTATCCGCAATCACATTCGCGGTTACAACCGCGCAGCTTATCGGATTATCATCTACTTTCCGCACCGCATAAATATCCTAACGCTGCATGCATAGCTCTGCGAACGCGTAGCAAAAGGTTGAAAACGAAATAAAGCAGAGTCTAGCGGGCCGAGTGATTCATGTGATTTTCTATTGTAAATGAAATGACGAACTTAAGTGAATTAGAAGTTATCCTCCGCAAGAATTTGTTTAGAGAAAAATTGTAATTGGCGCGGAATTTTAGTGGCAGTTCGGATAAATTCCAATATTTATAGCGAAATATTAAGTATCAAGATTAGGAAAGAAGAAGAGGAAGAGAGAGGAAGAAAAAAGCATCACACAAATTCCCGCTTTCAAAATGCACCCAACCGTACCAAAAGGCGTGTTTGGATCGCCTCGCCGAGTATCTTAATGCCGGTCACAAGCAAACGAAAACATTCCGATCTACCTGTGCGCGCGATATTTTGCAATTAGCGAAGAAGCTTATCTCGATCGCAGCGCATCTCGCCGAGTTTTCAGAAACGAATTCTCGCGGTTTCAAGATCACGATCGCGAACTTGGAAACGATAATGCGTTGCATCGATCATCGCGGCAGCGTTTCAAGGTTACACACGCACATACACATTGATCAACATAACCGGCGGTGGTTCCTCTGATAGTTTTCTCTCCCGTGCGCTCCCGAATATCTCATAATTCCGACGTAGTCACGTATCTTGGACACGCAGCTGCGGCGCCGGCCCAACTTTATTAGCATGCCTATAAAAATGCGCGCGTCTGTGCGTAAACGGGCGCGATAAATTATGTCTAAAAGTGCCTTAAATATCTCGTAAAGTGTCAGTCAATGAAATCCATTAGTTCAGGTACGCCGACGTCATTGCCACCGCTCCCGACAACGTTTTAGTGTCAGGGATAGGTTTTTAACCCACGGCTATTTCCGCTCGCGAATTAAATTCATTCTTCGTTGACGACTCACGATTGACTATAAATACTTGTAAAATCGCGAGCTCAAATATGATGTACGTACAGATCATTCATTTTTCATTCTCTTTTCACTGTCGAGGTCATATATTTATTTGTTCTTAAGTATATATAATTACAAATGTATGCTGCCGAGAAAATTGCCAAAATAACAGAAAGAAACTTACAGAAAATAAATCGACTAAGAAAACCTTAAATTTTAAAATTTCACACATAAAACATGGAAAACTTCTACGAAAAGTTCTGGAAAAAATTATTTTTTAAAAATGCGGTACATCTGGAAAGGATTGTCCTTTTCAGCAACCATTTGAATTCGCATACGTGCATACGCCAAATGCTTCGCGCGTGCAATAGAAGCTGATTCTCAATATTCTCGCGCATTTCACCTGATCAACACGCATCACTTACCGGCCGGTCTTCGTGATGATCATCTCCGTGCCGAGGTCATTGAACTTGTCCCAGAGCTCCTTGGTCTCGAGGTGGCACTCGACGTCACGCAGCTCGTCGGAGTTGCAGCTGGTTTTCAGACGCTGCTTCCTCTCGTCCGTGCCGCCGCTTTCCGAGCTGTACTTCCGCGCGGGTGCACCGCTAGAAAGATGTTCGGCGATGATCCTGTGAACTGGCTCATCATCAACGCTACTACACTCCTCCACGTCGACGTCCAATTCCTCATCCTCGTCGTTCATCATCTTATCGGATATATCCTCGCAGTTCTCGGCCTCCTCATCACCCGTAAGAACGTCCTCGTCGGTCACAACTGTCGCAGTCGCAACTATGTTAACCGGTGACGCGTGAACACCTGTGAATAGAGATTTTTCATTTTCACTATAAACATTCATCGTGAAATATCAGTAACGGCTAGAGGGTAAGACGCGGAAATCGCTGGGACGCAGGCGCGCGATTATCGCAAACCGCGTCGATTTAAAGCGAGCGAGATGAGCCCGGACGATACCGGGGGCCGCCGCCTGTTAATTAATCGACTGGGCCCCACATCTGCCACAAGGTGGTTAGGTGGTCGGCGCCTAATTAAACCGTCAGATTTTCAGAAGAAAGCCGATCCCCGCCGCCGTGTGTGTACACAACGTTAATTGCGCCCGGTTTGCGATATCGATCTGTTAATTTGTACTATTCCGCGCAAACAATGCGTCTTCCGGAGCGCGTTTATCTCAAATTGGATCCGTGGCCGCGTCGTTGTTCGCGAGTAGCGCGCTCACGCACGTGCGCCCAGTACGAACATACGCTGGACGCCGGGAAAATTTATCGACGTGTTGTTGTCGTCGGCAAGCAACGATCGAGTCGCCGACTATACTCTCTCTTACCGCGGCGTATTGCTTGTCTACACAAAAAAACTATTACATCTTGTACTCTTTTATTTTTATTTAACGCCGCTTTTATCACATAGGTATACCTGTCTGATATCGGAATTTATTCACTCAATGTGAAAATCGCATATCAGCAGGAAGTTGAAATTAAACAGCCATATTTGGCGCGTTGAGATCACGAATCCATAAACACTTTTCTACACGTTTCCACTTTTCTGACACGTTAAGATAGCATTTAATGTTAACTGAAACGATAAATATTTTCAAAATATGTTTTGAGAAATAATAATCCACGATATACTCTCTTTCTTCTTCTTTCTCTGTTACCTCTTTTATTATTTAGACGTGCACGGACAAAAATATTTTTCACAACAAATTTGTCATTGCTGTTACATGTTTGTGAATGACAGCAAAAACAGTTTGCTTCTATGACTGTAAAGTTTCATTTTCTTTGTTATTACAACGAAAATGAAACTTTACAGTCATAGAACTCGTTTTGTTCAGAAGAAATAAAACATTTTTGCTGAGTAATTTTGTTTGTATAAACATCTTAATCTGCTACTTATGCAAATCATCTATTTTCAGCAAAGACATTTTACTATATTTACTATTATACATATTAGCAAGTGTTCAGTGTTCTCGGCCGAAAGTAAAGAATGGTTACATTGATTATATTATTAAGAATATTATAGTATTATAAAATATTATAGAATATTATATGTGAAATATATTTTCTGTATTTCTAACAAAACTTTTCGCTGGCCATAGGTATGTATGGCCAGTAACGAAGAAAAATTTGTTACGACAGCGAAAAACTTACTGCGCCCAAAACATAAGTTTTGTCCCATGGCTCCGCGATAAAACAGCGAATATTCGAAGTCTTTATATTCTCCCGTGGAGAGCAACTTGGTGCACTAACAACTTAATAAGTCATCGAGCGCGCTTCTTCCCTCTTCGCCGAAACGGGAAATGGAAGAGCGGGTTTCTGCTCGAGTGGAAGTAAAATCAAACGGCTTCTGTAAGGTAGATGCGTTACAAGGTGCAACTTATGCGACTCATCGAGCCAGAAAACGCGTCCGATCGTCGCGCGATCCGTTACGATGATCGTCCGTCGATCGTTCGATTGCCGCGAGGAAAGGCATTAATTCGATGTGCCGTTTTCTTTTCCTGGCTTCTGTTCACGATATTACTTTACTTCGTTGCTTTTTCTCCCTCTCCTCACGCCGTTCGAACGCTGCGCGTGCTCAAACCGGTTACGTTAAATTTTCGACGGTGACGATGAACGCGCGATTATACTTTCGCCGTTTCGTACATCGCGTTGCGCGCTTAGCAGTTTGCATTTCGTTTAGAAACGAGGCGACAGGTCTTTTACGGGGCTTTACGAGCGACTACCAGATTTCTTAATCTCCTCGAAACAATCTTTCTAGTCTACTTAAAATTTTTTGTAGACAATCGTAGATCTTTGATAAAGCTTCGTGTCTTAATATTCTAAAGCTAAAGTAATAGTTTTTTGTTTTTTAATTTTGTTTCTAGACAATTTTTGACAGCAAAAATTAAAAAAATTTAAAAAAAAGAATAACAATATCACACCTCCAAGACAGGTAGTAAACAAATATTGCGAGTTTCGCGAGGAACGACGCAAACCGCAGATATAAGCGCGAAAAGACAGACGTAGTTGCGCGCATCGCGTGCTACTCGCGCGTTGCGTGCGCGCACATCTGCGTGCACACACGCATATGCACGCACGTATCCACGCACACACGCACACAGACTAATAATAATGCGTTGCGGAGGCCACGTCCGTAGTTTCGCGTTGCGGCACGCGTGTCACGTCGCTCGCGAGTTACGTGTAAAGGAGAGGCGCACGCTATACTGACTCCCTTTTATTATTTTCTTTTATTTCGCTTTTGAAATCGCTTGATTTTCTTATTGAGCCATTGCGTCGCCGCCATCGCCATCCCGTGAATTGACATGGTTCGGTCTATCGCAAAAAGTTAGCGCGCGTGAACAGCGCCGATGGACGTTTGATAGGGGAAAAAAAGAGCCCGGTGTGTTAAAATTAACACCTCGGCGCGCTCGTCTCTCTCGCGTGAGCCGCGAGTGCGTCGTCGGCCTTCCGCGACGTCACGCACAGCGCGAAATTGCCCTGAGTGTTCAGCGTACCTCGGTGCCGCTCGTTAATTTGCGAACAATCGGTTTTCCGGTTGAAAATCTAGCTCTTTATATTGATGCGCGTTTCTCAGCTCCGTTCCGAGAATAATAGACAAACAGAACTTACTAAGAAAAAAAGTATGCACAACATATGAGATAAAAACATATGTAATAGATAGTGTATTTTTCAAAATATGAAATTGTTAAAAAAGATTTATTTTTTCCTTGTTGGATGTCCTCATTTTTTCGGCGTTAACAAGAATAAACAGCAAACTTGAGACGGAGTGCATAAAACACGATGCACACACACACACACACACACACACACACACACACACACACACACACACACACACACACACACACACATATATATATATGAACTTAAAGAGCCTCGAATCTCACGTACAGGCGCACGCCTGAAAGCAACACTACAGGATGAATGCTCTACCGGAAGCTTTCCGAGCAACACACATACACACACACAGAAAGAGTTAGGGAGTACAGCTTTACGCAGAGCGTGTGTGTTTGCGTCGAACGTACACGCGTGCACAAGAAGGTGGTCCCGTACTCCACGTGATCTTTTAAGGCCAGAAGAAATATGACCAAGCTACTGACGTCAGCTTCCTTTTGCTAAGACCGACGGCCGACCACCCAGAATCCTGTCACCACCCGAGCCCCGGCTTCGAAGGACGTCGCTCGTGGAAGATCGACACACAGGCGCGACCCGAATAACGATCGCGTTACGGGAATCGTCGTTTTATTCCGGCGAATAAGAGGAACCCCCCCGTAGCAAGGACCCCGAGTTTCAATTGCGTGGGTTTGAAAAAAAATACCAAGAGATCGAATTCATTCAGGATCGAATACCTCCTGCGAGTCAGGTGGACTTCTCGGCTTTGAATGAGCTGCTCTGATTTCTGGTGATGTCAAACTCAGTCACGTTCGTTGATCTAAACAGGTATACGCAACTGCGTAACCTAATTAATAATTATTGCTAGATTATCGTTTGGGAAAACAATTTTCACAATTTGTACACGATATGTAACACATAGGTGATATCATGTGTGATTACGTATGTATTACTATAAAAAATAACTATATTATACTATTAAAAAAACTGTGATAATTACAGTCAAATGCATATGCGTCTGATATGTTATTTTGCACTTACGTTTTTGATAGCGAAGCAATGCGGTGGCGAAGTGTGATAGCTTTTAATTACGATACTTGAGAAGAAATAATCGACACGCATCGACGGAAACGGCGACAAAAAGCGCGCGATATAAAATCGAACCAAGTTTCGCAACTAAACTGCCAACGCGACGCCATTGCAATTATTGCCAACGGATTAGAAGCGCGTTAAAGATAAATTGCATTTCATTTAGATCGCGAAACACGCCGCTTGTGTTCGATCACGCGAACACAAATTCGTTCTCGCAGTTAATTGCACGTACTTCGCTCTACCTTCCGAACGAAGAAACGAGAAGTTTGTATCAAGTGCGCAGCACTTCTCTGTCAAGATATTAGATTAAGTTTAGGCAATTTTGCATGACAATTAAATTATACGCGAGTTATTCTTGGAGCTCATTATTCGCGGAGATACTTTCGCGTGTTATTTTTACACAAAGTGTGTTCGCTTTTTTAAATTAACGCAAGGAGAATTCATACCTTCGGCAATACTGATTGCCTCATGCGAACAGCTCTGCTGTCCTGTGCTTAAGAAAATTGAAAAACTTTTTAGTTTTAATAAGCTTTGTACAGTAATTCCCTTAATTTGACTATCTTTTTTCAAACTATATTGGTATAGCCATCGTATAGCCATACGTATTGAGCGGGAGAGGGCTTAAACCGGTTTGTAACGGATCCGCTAATTTCGTGCATGCGAGGCGAACGCGAGAGGGATGAGCGAGTCCGATTTCGCTAGCTAGGAAATTAGACGAGGAAGCGCGAGAAAGAATTACGCACAATCGGATATATCGCGAACCGGTTTCGGATTCCGCGCGCATAGAAAGCGCTCTGATCTTGATCTCGAAAAACGAAAAAGAACGCGATATCTTGTCGATGCAAAGAAAAAAACGGAAAAGAAACCAGAGAGTGAAATAGAGTCAAATAAGCATTACTAACACATCACCTCGTCTATAATCAATCTGGGTTAGCTGGACGATCATTAAAAATTCAACGGCACGTCGTTCTTCGTCACTCGCATGACGGAAAGATAATACACTCGCAAGAGAGACAACGCGATCGCGCGTACGATCCGAGACGAGCGATACCACGGATCTCATGAACTTCTAATTGCGTGCAGCCGGTATTTAATGCTCGCCCACTCCGAGGCTACAAGAGAACGCGGCGACGATTAAGAATCCAGTGGATTGCCAGCGGCGAGCGTAATGGCGTCGTTAAGTGCGCTAATGTGATTACTGGCTGAAAGGCGACGGACAAGTCTCTATATGGCGACAAAAACACACCGTGCGATTTACGTTTGCGAACGGCGCAGAAATGCAAGTTGCGCGGAAAAATGCGGCCGCGCCTTTTTCGCATCTTCTCCTTTCTCTTCACTCTCTAATTGTGTTTTTTAATTTTTTTAATTTTTTTGATTTGCACTTTATGACGCGAGTAAGTGCAGAAAAAGATGCTTATTGCCTTGCTATTACAAATCGCGAGCGAGTTAGTACATTTTTTTTATCGATTCGTTGCATTATTATATTTATTTTTATAGTTTTTTTTATATTAAAATCTTGAGAGAGAAGTAAAAAGAGAGAGAAAGAAACAAAATAAACTATTTACAATTTTTCTTTATTTAAATATGTTAACACATAAGTTTTATCTCGTGATTTTATAATTGTTTTATCTCGTGCATTTTATAATTACGCCACAAACATCGAGCACTACATACAATGCTGCAATCACGAGGGAATAAACACGCGACAATAATTTCACAATGCTAATAGCCATCATGATACACATGTATGATAATCTCATGAAGACACATGTTATTTATATTGTACGATTTTTATGTCTTTTCGATAGACAACCGTTTGTTTTATATATATCGCAACAAGTATCTTCCGGAAAAAAGAATTTTTTTGTAATCAAACACACAATTAATCTTTTTCTCTGCCGCCTCTATATTTTCCGCGAATGTTGCAACAAGAGTTTTTATAACGAAGTAAGAATATCCGAAATTTTTGCAATAAAATTTTAGTCTGCAGTTTCTCAAGAATGTAAAATTTTACAGACCGGTGTGTTTTAGAACTTACTCTCATGATTTCAGTTTAATCTAAATTTATCGGTGGTAAAATCTTCTAACGAACCTCAATAAAGCATTTTTATCCATTTGTCATTCCGTATACGTTTCTTGGCTTCAAGTACCACATCTAATTTGCATCGAGTTTCTTTCGTCGCTGAAAAACACTATAAATCTGCGAAGATTCCCGCGAAGATTCGAGAATTCGATATCTCTAGATCACCATCTGCTTAAGGCGTCTGGCGGACGCTCGTTAATTCTAGTGCGAACAGATAAAATTTACGTGCAATTTGTTGGCAGCGATTCGTCGGTCGCAGTCGCGGCCTAGCATTCTCAATGCATGAGTGCTCCGCCATTTAGGATGCTAATTATCGCTTGAGTTGCCAAACGGTGCTTTTTTCCCCCTAACGCCTGATGAATCGCGTATATTCCTAATTAACGGATGCAGTGCGCGACCAACACTCATTCCAGGTCGGTGTATCTGGGATTAAACTAGGCTGATACAGAACGAGGATCTCATTGTTGCCAGTAAAGAAGCTTCACAAGATTTTCCACGTCATGAGATTTACGGTAGAGTTAATTTAAGAATTGAAATGCAAATATTAAACAAACATAATCACAGATTTGAGTATATTTGCTTACGCGTTTCCCTAATAAGTTAATAGTTAAAATATTGAAGTTAACAGATGCGAGCGCATAATAACGCGTTTGCTCGGTCAAACGTAGGCCGTCGGATAGAAAAGCGCGTCGTAATGTAGACAGACCGAGAAGTGGTACACTCTACGCCAACAAGCTCTAAATAAGCTCGTTAAGTCGTAAACTGAATTAGCCCTAAAACGAACCCGTAACTTAACCTTTTGCAACTTGAAAAGACTTTTATCGCGCTGTGCTAACAACCAAGATGATTTGATTCTTCAAATAGAATTTTCTAATAATAATATGTCACAGTGATATTTCAATAATACATATCTCAGAAAATATACGAGTAAAAGATTTTTAAAAATTTCTTTTAAAATTCATATAAATATTCAAAAAATTTAACTGTCTTATTTATTAGAAAACAATATATCGTGAGAGAACAATTATATTATTTATAAACTAGCATAAATTGGGGAAGTAACGAAAAAGTACTTCTTTGCTTCGAGTTAACATAGTAACTCGAATTATTAAATTCCATATTTTTCTAAATTCTTAATTTTACAGCAATTCTTTCTTTAAAAATAGCTATCTTAAATCTTTTCGCACAGAAATAGAAAAAAAATTAATTGAAACATTTATAACTCTCTATATTTATTTGTAAAATTGTTATAAAGTCTTGAGACTGATTAGTCTCCAAGCGAGGAAGAACACGCTATTTCACTATAAAGAAGACAGTAATCGTAAGGAAAATGGAGCCCGATGAATTTTCTTGTGCGCGTTTTCGTTCTCGACTGTACGGAATTAGGAACTGTCTTCGTGACGGACTACATTACGGCTTCATGACACCATGAAGATACGATTAAATTGTTTTACGACGATGTTGCAAAGTGCGTTCCATCGTTTACGACTATTGCTGCCGGCAGCGATGTGTGAAATGATCCGCGTTCGCGTTTATCACTTTAACGTCTGACATTTCCATCAACCTTGTTTGTTGTTTCTTTTCAGAACTTAGATTCCATTTGCAACAGTATATTTCTCATGTCTGCCATTGTCGCAATTGATTTTAAATGTCTCAGAGATGTCAATGTACATACGTATATATGTCATTAAGTATCTTATTTTTAAGTATCATTTTGAAGTATGTAAGATTATAACATGTTCCCATTCATATTCACATATCTCAACATATTCACATTCCTGTTTGTGCAAACGCATTAAATCACTTGTTATCAATATACATATACGTGTATATAATCACATAAGATTATTTAGATAATTATAATATTAATAAGAAATTCAGAATAATACAAACTTTTCTCTTAAGCTTTACTCCGAAACAGCTCCATTATTCTGATAATATTATTTTTATTTGTTTCCATTAAATAATACGTAAATAGAAAAGTTGTTAATTATTTTTATTCGTAGAAATTCAAAAAAACTTACGATGATCTAGAGGAGATTCGGCGGCAAATTCCTTAACGATTGGACATTCTAGACTGGTATCAGCAGTAGCAGCAGCGTTGCCAATGCCCTGCAGGTGGTAATGCCCGAAGGACGGACCCCTCGGCGCCATGATGGCCGCGATGCTGAAGTCTGTCGTTCCCCTCTCCCCCTTCGCAGGCATCCCTCTTTGCACCCGACGACACTCAGACTCTCTCTTTAGTATCTTCCAATTTTTTTTTATTTTATAAGTTAATTTTAATCGTTCTTTACGTTTTTTTTAACTTCACTTCTAAATCCTCCACTTTTATTCTTTCCTCTTCTAGAGGAGAACCACCACAGGTGAGAAAGCTTTTGCAGCTCTCTCTTCTTATCACCAGACAATTTTTTCTGTTATCATGATAGTTGCAGCAACTAGAAAAGAGAAGCTTTCATCTCTCACGTCGACTGCTCACGCGGTGCAACTATGAATCCTGTTATCGGTTCATTCATGGTGACACAAGAGATTTTCTAGGATTTCGCAAATTGTCACTACGTACTCTGATCTCTACTGACTACGAGCTTAGACTGTTCGAATTTCCGATATTATTGCCTGTTATTTTTGTACAAATTTCTTATACAAAAGGGCGCACGATCACGACGCGTCTGCGCTGCTCGACCTCCCGATCACCACTGGCCTGCTGTTCCTCCTCCCACGCGCACCGACTGCCCCACCACGCGCAACAAGAGGACAGCAGCATGCTGCAGCACAGGAGTCACATAAGCGCAATGTTTGCGCGCGCAGTATCTATCAGCTGTGGGAGGAGCCTACTGCTCGGCAACTTTGCTTTACCGATTGGGCTTGTCTTTTTCCCTCTCTACCAAATCGTGACCTATCCGCGGTCACGTGATATAATGGAGCGGCACAAGAGTGTGTCAGCAACCATGCGGTGAGGGCGGTGCGTGAGAAAGGTGCTTCTTCGCTCGCCACACCCCGAAAAGCACCACCACTACCACCATCTCCACA
>QVOB01012584.1:0-15181 GCA_014839585.1 Pseudomyrmex concolor
TATATATATATATATATATATATATATATATATATATATATATACGCAATGTCATTTCGGCTTGCGCGTTCCGTAAACGTTGTGGCAAATGATCAGAATTGTATTTCCTGAAAAAATACCCAGAAAGTCTCTCTGTTCGTTTTGAAGTTGAGGAAATTAACACGTGCGTGAAACTGCGACGAATTTATTTCGATTTCTCGCGAAAGATAAATGACAATCTACATATCTCTCTTTCTTTGCGAAAGAGGCGTGACCAAATGCTCGCGGAGCCTCGTGAATGAGAGATTCACTAATTTTGTTACAGCTCGAGGAAGAGACTCGTAAAAAAAAAAAAAAAAAAAAAAAAAAAAACGTGCCAAGGTCTTTGATACAAGAGACGTAGTTGGACGTCACGTGGTCGCGCTCATAATCCATCTCGATTGTACGCGCGCTCGAGATTGATATTACATTTCATTTGGAAGAGATATTCTAGGAAAAACAGAACGTGAGAATCGAGAATTCAAGAAGATAGAGCCGAGAGAGCAATTTGTCAAGCGTGTAAACGCGCGCGTTGAAGTTCCCTCCCTCCCCAAAAAAAATTCTTTACGTCGATTCGCGATCAAGATCGGAAAAAAAGCAGCTGAGAATCTCTGTAAGCTTCGATTTTATAGCTTCGGACTTCCTTCGACTCCGAAACCAGTGACCCGCGTGCTCTAACGATCGCGAGTGACGATCGATCTTAACGATCCCGGAGGGGATGCCGATATCGAAGGAGAAGTCGAAGATCTCTTCTTCGTGAAAGTTTCCTCACGTCGGAATTCCGTCATATCCGCGAGACGAGCGCGATTTCGTTTCTTCGCTTCCATCAAGGTTTTTGCTCCCGTTCCGCTCTATCTCGTGTTCTCCGCTTACCGCCGTCGACGGTGTCGACGGCTTCGAAACTATTCGCCTCCAAATACTCCGTGAATAATTGCGAGCGGAATAAAAAAATACGGCAAGAATGCGAAAAGGAGCGATCGGTTCGGTATGTCGGATGCAAAACCCGCGGAATGTTGCGTTAACGCTGCCTGCAATAAGGAGCAAATGGGAAACTTACGAATGCTGCAAAAGAGAATAAAAATTTTTTTTTTTATATGTCTCGAAATGGCTACCGACAAAGTCATTGTTGTCTTTATATTCTGTTTTTCTACAATATTTGTTTGTGGGTTAGGATTAAGAAGCAGCCTTGCAATCTGCTGCCTCGTCTTTTAAAGCGCCTTCTTTTTGCGTCAAGAATTTACTTTAATGAAGTCGTTATTTCTAATATGCAATCTGTTTGAAAAATATTGTGCGATAAAACTGCTCGAATTATTTTGGAGTCACGTAAAGAAAAACGATAGTTTTAAGAGACATACTCGTTGCTTACGTCAAACATGTACATAGGTCCGCCCGTTCCAATTGGAATCTAATCCATTATGTAGCGATCGACGTTTACCTTCTAGTTTATGAAGATGAGCGTCGTCTATTATTCACGTACAGATTATCGATAAATTATGATTCATGTGGTCGCGGCGAATCAATGGTCAATAACGACAAATCTGACTCACAAACATCGGACAGCCGATGATATACTTGTCTTATTTTCCATATTTTTCGTGTTTCTGTTTATATTAAATTTATTTTTTCCATTGCGTTTGACTCATATGTAATTTAGCGTTTGTGTTCCTCCGCATTTTATATTCGTTCGAAGTAAATTTTAGTGACTCTCGTTCAGCCTTGATAAATAATAATCGCGTTATTATGTTCGCTCGGACCTGGATTTGAACGTCGCGTGTGCTCTCTAAAGATATCTGCCGGTACCCTTTCGGTTGCCAAAAGGTTTATTATTCGCGAAAATAGAACGGCTTGTATTAAAAATAACAATTGGAGAGAGCAAGAGAAGAACCGCGAAGTCGCGCGTTTGTAAATTTCTTCAAATTTACAAAATCGAATTTTTCTAAAATGCTCAATCGTCGATGTACGCGCGTGCACAAGATTGTTTCCACGCGAGTATTGCGCGCGTCTCTTGGTCCACTGATAAGTGCAATGTACCGACGGGTATGTGTCCGAGAGGATAATAACCGAGACGCGTCCTGACAGGCGGCGAGTCTTGGGCATCCTGTGTTGGACGGCCATTCGTTTATCTCTCGCACGCGCGCATAAGTGTTCAAAGTCCCATCGGCATTTGACGATCCTCCGTTGCACCTTCGTGACACTCGAGATGCCCAATTGACGGTCGACAGCGTGCGACCGCGCAATAAAATGTGCAAAACGCCGCGCATATCTGCCGCGTACAGGCGCTCTAACGAGCGCGGACGCACAAGAAGAAGATACCTCGCCGTTGCTTGCTCGGTCACGGTCTTCTCTTCCGAGACGCGCTGTGTGCGTGACGCACGTCGACTCTTTCCGATCGGCGCGAGTGCCACTTCTCTAAGACGAAATTGCCTTAATCCTCTTAACCGATGATGTATAGATTGCCGGGACTTGCAAACATCGTTCCTCGCTCGCTCTCTCTAAGTTATTCCGCGGCGCACATATACCGCGCGCACAAATTTACAAATCACAAGGCCAAGGGAACGGGAAAGGAGATGCGATCGATTTTAAAATTCGAGTTGGCGAAATATCTTGAAGTTCGGAGTAAACTTTTGCCACGCAATAGACGCGTTATCCAAACTGAGGCGTAGTAGTAATTGAAGGTTAATCGAAATGTCAATAATAAGAGAAAGAGAGAGAGAGCGCGAACATAGAGTATAATGGGAGGTCGTGCGCGCACACGTATATAAAGTGGTGATTTGGTATTGGTGGCAGAGAGACGGCGGTGCGGTAGTAATAATAGTGGTGTAACAGCGGCGTAGCAGTAGTTCAACAGGCGCGCACGGTAGTAAATAGTGTGCCGGTCGAGAAAGAGAGAGAAAAAGAGGTATAGAACACGGTGATGATTCGGTGAGCAACGTCGAAGAGAGGCGGAGAAGAAGAAGAAGAAAACAAGGAGCGAAAGGAGGAGAAGAGAGAGGGAGGCTGGAGCGAAGCCGGGAACTAGACTCGGTACCTGCATTCCATTCCCACTGGCCGTGTAGATCCTTGTATAGGTGTCGTCCTGCTCCTTCATTTCGTCTCCACCTCATTCTTCCCCTCCTTTTCTCGTCCTTCTCCCACTTCTCGCTGTTTTTTTTCTTCTCCTCAACAGGGAACGAGAGAATCCTCTTTGATCGGCTCTCTCTCTCTTTCTCTCTCTTTCTCGTTTCCTCCTCTCTTCTTTGTCATTTTATTCCGATATCGTCTGTTTAACATCACCTGGCCTCTCCGAGGTGCTCTCGTGATGAAGATATTCTTCGGAATTCTCGAAATTCGCGACGATTCGCCTCGTCTCTTCGGAAATCGTTTCTATTTTATCGGCAAACTCGTAGAGTTCTATCTGCGCTATGAGGACATCTTGTTCTTTCGCTCCCTGGATTTTGTTTTTTTTTTCTTCTTTTTTTTGATCGGTCTCCTCGTTCGAGCGACGCATGCTTCACACTTTGTCTCCTAACGGCTCTCTTCTCGCCACGTTTCTCGTCTTTCGCCTCTTCTCCGTGAACACCCCGCGGTTTCGTTCGGGCACTTTGCCCGTGATTTCGTTTGTTTTTTTTTCTCTTGAGATTCCCATTAGCAATCAAATTGCGTGTACACAGAAAAAAAACATCCCGAAATTTCCGCGAGTTTTGCTTGATGAGCATCTCGTGTTTTTTTTTTTGTTGTCGTTCTCTCTTTAGAGAATCGTAAAAAAATAGTCTCGCAAAAAAGAGAGCAAAGCGACGTGGGAGCGGCTCTGCTCGCGGTCGTATATAAATATAAACTCGAGTTATTCCGGAGCTGCGATCCTCTTAATTAGAACAATTAGCTGCTCCCAGAATAGAGAGATGACGCGTTACGTCGGTATCGCGCGAGCGTCACCCAAATCATGCATGCATTCGTTTTCAACGCAATTTGCACACTGGATTGAGGAATATCATCTTTCGTGTTGCGCGATTATCAAGAACGTACATGCGAGATCTTTGTGAAAATTAAAAAAGATATTAAATTAAAAAAAAAAAAAAAAAAAAAAAAAAAAAAAAAAGCCCGTGTAGCGGTGAAAAATCTGAAGTTACGATGTTTCTTTCACAGTCTACTTTGCGCAGCGAATAATTTTATTTCGGGACGTGCAGTTATATAGTTGTCGATGTCTTGGTGGCTCACGTGCAGCAGCTCGTCTGCATCGATCGCAAGTTAGTTTAGAGCGAATTACGTCAATCGAAGAGAAGGCTTTTCTCCATAACGCCCCCGCGTTTTCCCCCCGTCGACTTTGCCCGAAGCAAGCTGTTTCGCAATAATTGAATGAATTATGAAAGAACAAGGAAAGTAACTTCATATCTTATTGTTACATACATGTTTTTCTCGTCATCACGCGTCGATCGATATTCCATCGAATTGAGGAAAATACTTGGAAATTTACAACGGGTGTAACAATAGACCGGAATAATCGATGAGACTTTATCGATAATCCGTTCGTACGTAAAGTAAATATTGAAGATATTAAGAAGTTCTTGTTTTTTTATTAAAATTTGCACATTTTCCAAGAACGTCGAGCGCGAAAAAATTAAATGACATTTAACTTGAAATTAATTTCCAAGAATTTTTTTTTCAGATGACAGACCGAGGACGTTTGTAAAATTTCAACTGTTTGTCTTAAATCTATTTCCGTCGCGTTTCTCTCCACTTGCTCTGTCACCCAATTATTCAACTCTTCTCTCTCGCGAGAACAAATTTCTCCGAGAAGAGTAAACAGCCTTGTCAAGGTGTTCTTCTGCGCGCGCGAGCGCGGACTTGCATAGAAAACATCTCTGCGCCTCTTTCGCGTAATACACACACATGTATACTCGGCGTCTTCCTTTATATCTCCGCCTCCGCGATCACATATACGCACGCGGCATTCAGTTAATCGGCATTCACGATCGTGACTCGGCGATGACATCAACGCGCCGCCGCCTTTTTTTTAATGCGGCTTTGTAACGCGTTAATGTTTCTTTAATCGCTCGTTACCCGCGCATGCTTGCCGCGCGAGATGTTCTCCGAACCATATTGAATGCCCAGCGTCGCTATTGTATGCAAATCGATCTTTGGGACGACGTGTCGCGGAACTCTCGAAATATCGACTTTCGCGTCGCCTCGCGCGTGTGCGTCCGGTTTTATATGAAACAAAAAGAAATAAGAATCTTTCGACACTACCTATTTTATAAAAAGAAATCATAAAACAGGTATTTGATAGGGAGAAATAGGAAGAGAATTGATATCGAAAAGAATTGAGAGAGAAACGTCATTTAATTAAACGTTGAAACACATCCAGGGCGAAATGGAGCTACGATTACAAATACACAATCACGCGAGCATGAGACTACGCGGCGAATCTCTAGGTAGGTACCAGATATCTCTCGATGCTGTTCAGCAGCTGTGTAAACGTTCGTGCAAAGCGATCTATCGGGTACGCGTGATAGCGAGTGAATAACGACTGGTCTCTCTAACGAGGTCCGGATAATCTACTGATATCTTTTTTTTCTCTCCTTCGTGAATTTTTTTTTTCGGCCACCGTATCGAGCTTCGGAATCGATCTTGTAACACGCAACGCGGATGTGTCACGCACGTATGTATGTATATACATTCGACTCGAGTACGTGCGTGCGTGCGTGCGTGCGCGCGCCACCACCTCATGTCCGTGCGCGAGATTCTCCGGAGGGGTCTGTCACGCGTACAAATAGCTGACCTCGCTTCGTCGCCTCTATCAATGGCTCGCCGCTGGACTGAATGACTTTTACGCCTCTTCCGCTTACTACGCCCTTTCGCGCGCCGAGAGAGAGTTTTGATCTGGAGATTAAAAACCGGTATAAATTTCAGCGAAACACACACGGTTATCCCGATGATGTACACGTCGGGAAATTAATCGCACGTTTCGAATAAATTTATAGATGAGAGAGAGAGAGAGAGAGAGAGAGAGAGAAAGAGAGATTTGCACAACGAAATTTTAAAACTGGTTTCGATCTTATTTGCTGAGGTAAATATAAAAAATCCATGCACTATCTCGATGAAATAACCACATTTATATCCCGCGACGAGATCTCTTTGATAAGCTTCTTTTTATTGTGTTTGCATCTAAATTTATTTACTGTCTCTTACAATTTTTTTTTATACTTGCATGAGAATTTCCGCAAACGATACATATACGTGCGTGTATAACTTGTTTTGTGTATTACGGTGAGGTATATTTGAACACCTTTTGCGCAAATGGCGTTTTTCTGTCGCGCATTAGAGATATTAGAGGAAATTTCCCAGAGAGAACATTGTGACGTTCTTAAAACAGTTGTCTGTAAAAACGCACATGGTCTTGTGTGTGGCGTACGCACGTGACTTCTGTAGGTAAACTGTGCAAACTTCAGATGTCGGTAATGCAGTGAACGATCGTACGATGAGTGGACGTGTAGATTTCTATTGCGATCGGTAAATCGCAGTTCTCTCTGACACTCCTCTATATTGGATAATTTTATCGAATATACCATGCGGCGGCCATTTCTTGATGTAACTTACCGACAAATGCTACTTTTTATTCGCGCGATATGTGACCTTTTAGTTTTACATTAAACATTTTTTTTTTATATTGTGTTTTATTTGTTATTTATTTTATAATTTGTCTATTTTTAATTTTTCGCATCTTTCGTTGCATTTTAACATGTAAAGTAATTAGTTCGTGATTAAAGTATTAGTTTGTTATTAAAATGTTATTTTCCACGAGACATTTGCATCGGAAAACAGATTTATTTGAATTATCCAATTTGCGCGCGATGTTGTGTAACGATACGATAAATTCGTCGAAAATAATTTGAACGATCACGCGCGATTCTCTATATTTTTTTTATTCCGTAACTGCGATCGTCGGGCAACGATTCGCGATAACAGGCGGTAAATCTCACGATAACAGCCAACTTGGCTTGCACGCGCGCATTCACTACATTAACTATGTTCCGGTGATCGTCGTTCATTAAGTTTTACGATCGCTTCGGGCCGTTCGGATAAATGTCTCGCGGCTCTCGGATGTGACCGCGTTAATTAGATAAAAGTTGCGGCCCGATTCTCGGAAGGGCTCGATTACGCATGCGGCGTAAACGATTATTATACACCGCAATCAGCGAGCGAACCGACCGCGGCGGTGCGTACAATTACGAAAGATATCGGCGTTACGATGTGTGTACACTCTCCTCCTTTTTAATCCACCACCCCATTCGTCTTTCATAAATATACGGAAAACAGTAGACACCGTTCAAGCGGGATCGGCGAATGTTACGAAAGATGATATCACGCGAGTCGTAAAAATGCCAAGCAGTGAGGTCAAAATCACTCGGAGTTTTTTTTTTTTTTTAATAAAATTAAAAGGAATTTTTCTATTTATATATGAACGTCTTTTTTCTCGCGAGCGACAGAACGCGCAGAATCAATGAATTTTTCTTCTCTGTGTATACTCGCGAATCTCATTTCACTCACAAATAATCTCTGGCATAAGGAAGAAGATCGAATCCTCGTGCGCTGATTCTCTTTCATGGAATATGACCACGGGGTCGCGGCGGGGTCGTGGCGTATCTTTATCAGGGCTCCGTGTGTAACCGATGTGTCGTTATCAGGCGGTACCGATAGCGCACGTGCAAAATATATTAATGTACACATTCCGATAGATCCTTGCGCAAACGGTCGCTGATCAACGACGAAAAATCGCGAAGAAACGTGTCGAATTTGCGCTTGACTATTTATCTGCGAGTTAATTTCTTAAAACGTTAGTTTTTTATTTGTAAATTATTAAGTCAGAATTGACTAGTGCGATTTAACGGCGCGCAATATAATATACGATTTTTTTTTTTTTTTGTTTTACTCATTCGCATATCTCGGAGATATTAAACATCGATTTTTTAATAAATCGCTTTATAATATTCCCCGCTGGTACGATGAAAACCTCCCAAGTAGACTCGTCGATTAAGGATCGATGAGGTTTAAATATCACCGATCATCGTTCTCCGCATTCCTCGAGGTCATCCTCGGGGTATCCGCCGCGTGCGCTTCGGTCCATATGGTGTCTGACCTGTTCAGACGACACCGACTCCGTCTCTACGTCGATTTGCTCACAAAGCACAAACGTGCCCTCCGTTCGTACCGTTCGTTAAAGAAGCCGGAAACACGTAGCCGTGTTTTCTCGAGAGTATCGGCCGCACGTGCTGTTCGCGCGAAAATTTTGTCACGAGGATGCAACAGCTAATTACAGACAAAAAAGATACCTCCTTCTTAAGTGTAGGTATCTTTCGCGCACAAGCCCGTCGTTGCGCGCGTGTGCCATTTTTTTTCTCCCCAAAGCAGCGGCTCACAAAGGATGTTCGCAACGACGAATAGGGCGTTCGCAAAGGGTGACCGATTCTCGAAATTACGAATTTTGACAACGTCTGGCACACGTCTGTCTGTTATTTTAGGACGTTCACAGAAATTCGGAGCTCGAGAACCTCCTGTCTCTCCTTTCCCTTCCCTCGAGAGCATCGCCACTTTAAAAATCCGCAGGAGTGAAAAATATGAGCGGAGAAAAACGAGAAAGAAAGAGAGCGCATGTTCCTTTCTCTTTTTTGCTCTTTTTTAGAATCTTTTGTGTAACTAATTCGTTCTGTGTTTTGTTTTCAGGATCGTTTGCGTTTACGACACGTACAGCTTTCTCGATTGATAAACGCGAGCTAGGACACTCCAATCCATGTGGTGGGACCTAACTAATGGGGCGACCTACGAACGAAATCGAAGTCATCACTGGCAATTAAGACGAAACTGGTTTTCACAATGAACTGACAGATAGATATAATTCTGAGATCATTGTGAAAGCTGATTTTGTTTAAGTATCGGCGGGAACACACACACACACGTGTACGGGGAAGAAAATAGCGAGAGAGTTAAAAAATAATAAGTATAATATAAAATTACTATAATTACGAACATTTTACAGGACATAATATATAATAGATATATAATACGTAAATATTGACGTATATAAAAAATATTCTCAAATGATTACATGAAAATAAATACGATACAGCTCCCTCCCTCCCCCCCACCATTTTGATCTCCTTTCAATTTCAAACGACAGATAATAAATAAATAAACTGCATAAAGGAGATCTTTGTTTCCCTCTTTCTAGGCCGTAGACCGCACGGCGATGTATCCCGTATATATTCCCTATATTAAGATATTTTTTCAAAGTACACACGGCACAAATGTGCGTATTTTTTTCTATATCGCATAATTGTGCGTTGAATAAAGAACTCGCATAAAGAATCGGACGCAAAATACAGGTACACGCGGCGCGCAAGAGCGCGTTAGAGTTTTCTCTCGCGGGAAAAAAGACTTCGCTTGAACGAGCGCTCGCCAATTAAATATCTGGAACACGAACGAAAGGCAGAAAGAGAACGATACGCGTTTTTGTCGGAATTTCCGGTAGTGATTTATCAAACGGAAAAGATCGTATCTGACGGACGGACGGCGGCAAGAAACGACGACTCCTCGAACTCACGAGAAGAAGAAGAAGAAGAAGAGGAGGAGGAGCAGGAGAAGAGAAAGAGAATGCCTCGCATCTCGTATCGTAGATATACCACGTGTCCGTGTCTGCCTACGTCATCTTTTATGTATTCGTACGTACACGTGCGTGCGTCTTCATGCGTGTGTATACGTATCGCGCGGATATATGTACGTTCTTGTAGTAGACGTTCTAATAGGCCGGTCTGGCGCTATCAAATGTCAAACGGGCCGAACGTAAGAAAAAGCAGAGCGGAGGCCAGCGATATCGTGGCGGTCGCGAAGACTTTTTGATGGAAAGCAGCGTCGGGGAACGCGCTGCGAGAAGCAGCGTCAGGAAACTTTATACGGTTTATACGGTGTGGGATCGGATACCTCTTCGTGGATAGGTCTCAACACACCGGGCACTTTGGGAACCCTTCCCGCGCGCGTCAAGGCGCATGACAGACAGCTCGGGGAGTTAAACCGCCGCTGCCGACGGTCAGAGTGTCCTCGAGAGCCTGAAGAACCCCGTCGTCCGGATCCTTCACGACGCTTAGATAGGTCCTCGAGCCGGACAAATTCGGCTTCTCCGAATGCGCGGCGCGCATCCTTGGCATTCCTCGAGGAGGACGAACGCGCGCCTCTTCTTCGCGCGGATAAATCTCTCTAGTGGATAACGTTTGAATTCATCCGCGAAGTGTTACATGTCGAAGAGATAACACGAGTGTGTTGAAGCGTTAAGCTCGCCGACCGTAATGTCGGATTAGCGCTGATGGTTGGGCGGCAATCGAGCATTTTGTTTTTATTCTATTTGCCTCAGACTTATTATTTTAAATGTTAATAATTAAGCGATAAAAGTAGAGAATTGATTAAAATGTAATATTAGAAAACCGCTTCTCACATGGCGTCATCGGCGAAAGAGATTCGTCACCCCGATTCGTTATGTTTTCGCGATAAAAGCTGCGCGCGGCGGCGCGTACTCTCGTAAAAATCACCTGGCAAATTGGAGAGGCCGGGTTGATATACGGTGCGCTGCTCGTGTTTCGCCGTCGGTGACGGTGACGTTAGCGGTGACTACCTATACTACCGGTATATAACACGGCGAGGATACGCTATCGCCGGGGTCGTTGGTGGCCGCGAAATGTCGGTCGCGCGTTAATAACCGCGCTCCGGTTCGCCGCGGGACCGGGCGACATTTATGGTCCCACCAACGTTTTGACAAGCGCGCGAGGAAATTTATCGGCTCGGAGACGGGGAGGAAGGAGGAAAGGAAGAGAAAACGGGGGTGGGCACGGGATGGTGGCACTTTTTTCGTTGGCCAACCCCGGGCGACGATGTTTTGAGCTATTAGACGAAACAAGGCCTCGGTGTTTTACGAGCGTTTACGGTCCGGAGCACGCCACGAAAAACTCTACCTTTTAGTTCGGAGGAAGAAAAAAGAGGGAAGTAGCTTTTAAAGCACGTAATGCTACTTGTGGTCTAGTTAGAATTTAATTGTTATACCGATCCAAACTGGTGTCGGATATAGCGCGCACATATTTTATAAATTTGTTGATTCTACGCACATCCAATATTCGTGTGGTTTTTAATCGCTATTTTTTTTCTACATAATTTATTCTTTGAAATCGTAAAAACTCTGATATTTTAATTTTTAGGGTAACACCCTCCGTTGACGGTTTCTAAAATATAGTAAAAACAAATCTCGAGAGTCAAGTATCGTTCGAGTTAGCGTCAAATACCTACATTTTTTTCTCTAAAGACGTTTGAAAGCGTCATAAAGTGTAGATTATGTACACAATGAACGTGAATCATTACGGGCTGGCATTCGTCGAGGGCGCTTTTCGAAAAATCGCTCAAATTTCTGTCCTATTAGCTCGAAATTCTCATATCGACGCGGCGAAAGCGAGACGACGACTTTTACGAGCGTCGTCGCAAAGAGTTTCGAGCGATATCGTAAACCTGTCACGGCGTGATTTTCTCGAAAACTCGTAAATCCTTGTTCATGCGAGAGCACCAACCACTTGTGACTCGCTCGCTCGCTCGCTCACTCGCATGATCGCTGAGAAACGTTACTTTGACAGCCGGAACGCGCATAAGTGCGAAGGGACGTAAATAATTATTTTATTTTATTTTATTTTTTTTTTTTTTTTTTTTTTTTTAGTCTCAATCAATTTTCAATTTCACAGAAAAGAAAAGGAAGATTTCAAATATATTTCGAATGAATTAAAATCAATATCAATCTGCGATTTGAACGAAAAACCAAGTGTTTGAAAAAAAAAAAAAAGATATCTTGTGCCAAGAGAGATATTGAGAAAACAATTAAAATTAATGAATAGATAAACGTAAAATATTTGCTCGTAAATCACTCGAGTCCACCTCGACGTGGGACCGCGAACGGGATTAATGAATTGCATCGCGCTCTTCGTCGCGCGTAATAACCGATAACCGAGTTCATTCTCACACTGAGCCGTAGCAGAGAGCTCTTTTTGCTGGCCGCGCGTCCGCCATCGCTGACCAGAGCGAGTGAGCGGTGCACGTGCATAATGCACGGCACACGCACGCACGCGTTTCTCTCTCTTTCTCTCTCTCTTTCACGCTCTCGTCTCTTTTCTCGCGGATGTGCGCACCATCGCACATGCGATTCGCTCAAGTTAGCGGGCAGCGAGGTCCCGACTCTCTTTCTCATCCCGACGAGCTCTTCCCGTCTCTCTTTCTCTCGGCCGTCATCATCTCTCGGACCCGAGCTTTTATCAGGTCCGAATCGCTGCGCTAGCCGACCACATGTGTACCGAGCAAAAAGTCCCGCTTGGAGGCTACGATCTCGCCTTCGTCCTCCCTCGCGAGAGAAGCTTTGCGGACCCGAGGCGGGTGGCCGAGGCGGGTAATAAATGTATGACAGCTCGCATATAGTCGGCAGATACTCTCGATGGCGAACGCGGAAGGAAAGCGCGCGATCGCGCAATCGAAATTTCATGATTTATACCATTTAGATTTATCGAACATTTTTGTGCATCTCGCGCAATTAAGCAAAAGTATAGACAAAAAAAAAAAAACTACTCGCGTGAATTATTCCTTCCTCTTTCGTATTCAGGATGACCGCCGTCACGTTCGGCAACGCCGCAATGTACGTTTCAGCATCGTGCTCTTGCAACATGACCCCGAAAGACCTCTTTATCGTGTTCGCAGACAATGCGACGATGATAATTTCTCTATTTTTTCACTCACGAGATGGAAATAAGGAAAGCTCGCGACCTTTGAAAAGGCCGCTCGCGTTTAATCGAGATATCCATCTCTCGATTTTGCTCGCGAGCGATAACGCGATCTTTCAGCAAGAAGAACCGCGCGACGCGCGCGCTACCCAAAAGTTGTTATCGTGAAATTCAAGACGGTGTAGAATCGCCTTGACGCTCGTAAATCTGGCGTGGCTCTAACGCAATTGTTGTCAGAAAGATAACGATTGATTTTGAAATCAATAACAAAATTTTCCTACCGTACACTTCGAAATACAAATTTCGTAAATGATCGATCGATCGGACGATTCTTGGAACCAGATTTTCGTTCGTTGGCTTCGATGGAAGGGCATGCGCGTCACACGTTGCCGATAACGCAACACAACAACAATACCGAGTTATAAATTATAATAATAGCCGAGGACACATTGTAATCGGAGCCGCAATTAGTCTCAGTCGGCACTGAGCGATTCGAGCGGGAGGGCGGGAGCTGGTTTATTGTGTCGGATACGTTATCAGAGCAATTTTTCATCGCAACATCCGATAAAAGTTTTCTTTTCTCGCTCGATCGTTTCACGCCGAGAAAATCGTGTTCGCGTTTTTATCTACGCGATTTGAAAAAGAAACACACAAGGAGAGAAACGACAGATTACGTTCTCTTGTAGGACATCGAGAATTAAGTCGTCGGAGTAGCGCGATTTTATTTATAACGCCGCATTCCACATTGTTTACTAGTGGAAAAACGAACGAAGCTTTTCTCTCCGTTCGTTCTCGTGCTCAGCGTATTTGTTTTACACACGCGTGATTTACAAGATACGACCGACGGGTGTATATTATAATTCATAGGACTCGATTACAAGGACTCGAAACGAATCGGCGTGCCACGTGTCGGTATCGAATTTCAAACGCACTTCTTAAAACCGGACTCTCGAAGTGAGACGTACCTGCTGCTGCTGCGTGTCACGGTCCTACGATTCGTCGAAGTTGTCCGTTAACAACAGAATTAAAATTCTATAAATATAGCCGACGTCTCTATCTCCTTTTCAGCTTGAAAACAACAGCGTGACAACACGTGACAGAAAATTATGTTAATTAATAATTAATATAATTACTGATATATTGCACAATAATTTTACATTGCTACCTGCAATATAAAAATATTGTCTATGTTTGTTTAATTCTTTAATAAATTTGACTTGTTTAATGTCACATTCAACATCGATCGATTTTCTCGGCGAGTTTGTCGAGATATTAAAAAAAAAAAAAAAAAAAAATACGGACTTTGCTAAGCCGCCAGTACTCGCGATACGTTCGTACACACATGATGGCTCTAGTACCTCGATACTGCAAGATACTCGCTCTTTGTCAGCCATACCAGTCGAGAGTCACTCACGAGGAGAGTACTTGAGACAGTGCAGAAGGCCTCAGCTCTCTCTCTCTCTCTCTCCTCTCACTTCTCTTCTTCTTATCCTCCACACCTTGGGTGACGTTGCGGCTGTTAATCATTTTTCTTACCCGTTCCGAACAACTTTCGGTTCAGAAGCGCAACGTAACTTTCATTAAAAATTCCGGTATAGGTGCACGGAAAAAAAGTCACTACTGAATTTTTTGTTTCGCCAACTTTTTGCTGATTAAACAAGAAATTCAGTAGACTCGGCAAATTTTTCTTTGCTGTCACAGAATAGCAGAACTATTGAACGGCGTGAATTCTCGCGAATTTTCAAGCGATCCCGATCGAAAGGGCGGGCTTTCGGCGGAATTCTTATCTTCTCGCGTGCGGCACATACGCAAGACGCAATTGCGTTAATGCATCATCGACGTCAGTAAGTGCCGTGGAGAGAAAACCGTCCGCGTGCAGAAAAATGGAGAAAAAAAAAAGAAGAGAACGGGTGAGACCGCGAAGGGGGGACGCTCGTTTCTCCTCCTCCTTCGTCTTTCAGACGGCGTCTCTTCGTATCTACCATCGGCGTTGGGTGAAGAAGACGACGGCGGCTTCGGCGACGCCGTCGCCGCTTGCAGTTAAATTCAAGACCTATAAAACGTACAAACAGAAACGAGAACTTCTTTCCGAGAAGAAGAGGCTACCGCCGCCATCGTAATCGCGGATCACTCGCTGCCAAATGCCAATTATCTCTCCGCTGGCAATTAAGATGTGCCGCGTGGCGGGCGGGAGATGCGCGGGTAAGAGGGCGATATCGGCTGCCAAGGGACGAGAAGAAGAATATTTCAATTTCGTCGAAATGGGAACGCGAAGTGATGGCGGAGTTAAAACGCACATACGCGTCCTTACGCGCGATATGATGTGTGGGGTAAATACGAGCTGAAAATACACAACCAGAATAATCGAGCAAAATATTGGTATTTAATACGTAACG
>QVOB01012586.1:0-18193 GCA_014839585.1 Pseudomyrmex concolor
CGTATATGTTTAAATAGATAATGAATTTCTATGAAGAAAACATGAGTCGAATGTTAATTTGAGGAAGGAGGAAAAGATATACACGGAGGAAAGTTTAAATTTCTCTACTTATGATAAAAACTTCCTCCACATGTAATTCAATTAATGCCACATTGACTAGCTTGATGACTCATCGAATTGCTTGACGAAACCTTCTAGTAAGAGAGAGAGAGAGTGTGTGTGTGTGTGTGTTAATGTATTTAAATTATCACTAAATTATGATTCTCTTTTTAACGTTTGCAAGGAGAAATGTTTTTTTTTTTATAAATACATGCGTTAAAAATAGAAAGAAAACAATAAACATAATAGATTTTTTGTTTGACTGCTTGTGAATCATCAGACAGTTATCTCCTGTTATCATAACATTCGACAAAATGGATTATTTTTGATTATCAAGGAATTTCGTAGCATTATGTATTAGCACTAGCTTTTTATATATTTATATATCTGTATTTTTATTTAAAAAAAACAAAGAATTTAAACACTTTGCTACAATTACTTTTGCACAAATAAATAAAAAAAATCATAATTTAATGAGAAATATATGAATGTTAATCAAATATTTAAAACTATAAAATGTCAAAAAATAATTTTAACAGTCTATGACATTTTTCATCTGTAAAAAAAATAAAGTAGAAATAAATTTTATGAAATAAAAGAAAATCTGGGTTTGTGTGTTCTGCAGGTAACAGCTTTAAGAGAGGAACTTGAAAAGGAAGAGTTTTACGTTGAGTATTTGGAAAGATTACTCGCCGATGTTGAGCGACACAAGCAGCTGGCAAACAATACCAATGCAAGCGGCGCGAATACACCTGACAGTCATCAACAACAACAACAACAACAGGGATCGCAACAGGGTGGCACACAAGTGTTGGAAAACAGTCTGGCTGATTCTTCAAACTCGCAAAATTTCCAGAACCTCAAACCGACAGCTCCTACCTTGTCAGAACGTGAAGACATCAGCAAATTTCAAGATAAGTGTGTGTCGGAATTGAGTTCTACTCTCGGCACAGCCAGCAAGAGGCCGAAGAGCGAGATACCGAAAAGTCCCGAGAAAGTGCCTGAACTTAGGAGAAACAGTGATCCGGATGTGCCAAGTAATTATGTCACGGTGATTGAAGTTACCGGAAGCTCGAAGAAAGACAAGAACGAGGAATCTCTCAAAGAAGAAGACGAGAAAGGTATTTCTTCACATAACTGCTGCAAAGTTTGTGTGTGTATATATATAAGTTTATAAAAAAATATTGTTTTATTTATGAAATAGACGTAGAAAAAGCAATCACCGAAGACAGTGAGGAAGGTGATGCGGAAGCATCCGAGGAAGAACCTTATTATGATTCAGTAGCCTTGGATCAAACAGGAGAATATGTGTACATAGACGCGCGTATTCCCGCTGTCAATAGCAGCAATGGTAGCAAAGCCGCGGTTCGAAGACCACCTTCATTGCCAGACTCGCCGGGCAATCAGAGTAATTATGTCAACATCGATTATTTTATACAGTAAGTTGTTCGTTATTTTTCTCGCTTCGTTTTAAGTAAAATGAAATAAATGTTTTCGAATCAGTACACACGTTGCTGGATTTACACGAGTAAACTGTAGAAAATAAGTTTATTATGCGGATTTATATATTTTAGACACAGAGCAGCGATGGACAGCGAAGATGAAGAAGGTGCCAGTCCGGCGCCGCCGATCTTGCTGCGGGCTCTCAGCACGGACAATGAAACTGGCAGTAGTGACGCCGAACCGTTGAGCTTGAGCGAGGGTAGCTTAGAGTCACCGACCCCGACGACACCACGCAGACAAGAAAAGAGCAAAGAGCGTGAGGATGACAGAACGTCGATGGTCAAGTGTATTATAAATTCAGTAGTGGAGAGCGAGGCTGTATATGTAGAGTGTTTAACTGTGATGTTACAAGTGAGTTACTTTATAGCTTGGAAAAATATATTTTTACTGCGATAACTTTTATACGTATGATCCCGTTGTTGCAGTATATGAAAGCTATTAGGGCAACTTTGACGACGTCTCAACCGGTCATTTCGGAAGAGGAATTTGGGACAATGTTTTACAAGATTCCGGAACTTCATGCTCTGCATCAGACGTTTCTGGACGATCTACGGAAGAAAACGGAGAAGTGGGACAACAAAACCACTATAGGAGAACAATTTAAGGTTTTTACGCGTGATTAGTGTGTCGTTAAATATATTTTGCAACAATCGTAACATAATATATCGGTTTTATAGATTATGGCCAGTAATATAGGATTATACGGTGCGTTTTTACACAATTATGCTCGCGCGACCGATACCGTGCGGCGATGTTCCGCCCATTCTACTCAATTCGGAGAGATCACCAGAGATATAAGACTCAGGGGCTTTCCGAAGGGCCCGGGTTTGTCGCTGGAGGATCTGTTGCACAAGCCAGTTGCCCGAGTACAAAAGAACGCTCTAGTTTTACACGTAAGTACAGGATGTACGTACTCTCGTCGTATACATTTTTATACACATCAAAGCTGTTTTTTTTTTCACAAACAAAAAAAAAGATAGTTTTCTACATCTGATAAAATCGCATTAATGAGCTATTACGAACCTTAAATTTGAAAATACGTTTCGTTACGTCGTAATCTCTACTTAATCTTATCTTTTACTTATGTTGGCATTGATAATTTCTCTCACTGTCGTTGCTTTCAGGATCTTCTAAAACACACGCCAGTCAATCATGCGGATCACGCGCCTCTCTCGGAAGCACTGGCTATGACGAGGAACTTTTTAGATGAATTCAATATCATTCAGACGAAATCCATGTTCCCGGTAAGATTTGCAACGCGATTTGCACGGCGATTACGTAATCGTATAGTTTCTTTTATTTATATAATGCGATATGTAATTTACTCGAATGTTTCTTTTACATACAGAGTCACGATAGAGCTCAACGTAGATTGGTGAAGAACTCGTTCGTGGTTGAGCTCTCCGATGGTCACAGAAAGTTGCGACACCTCTTTCTTTTTAACGACGTGATCGCATGCGCGAAGTATAAAGCATCCGGGAGAGACAAGTTCACGTTCGAGTTGAAGTGGTACGTGCCGATAGCGGAAGCCGCTGTCACTGAGGATGGTATAGAGCCGCGCGAGGCTAGCCCCGCCAATGTGGTAGCTTTAAGGTAAGGACACAAGCCTATACTTTGCAGTATCAATTATTAATGATGACTAAGCACTGGAATGACACACTTATGATCTGATGACATTCTTATTCGATGTACATTTGATGTTATCTGATTAGTCAGAAGTGATTGATATATGATGACATGTGGCAATATTCAAGCGTCAAATAGTAAATAAATAGTAATTTATATCGATATGTCATTAAAAGTTATCTGCTAGAATCGTTAAAGAAAATAAAAGTTTCGATTTGGTTAAGTAACTTGAAGATTATTATTGGAACAGGTCACAAGCGTGTACAGTTCGTGATCAGATATTATGGGAGGAGAGGAATGAGGAGAAACGGATTCGATTGGGTGGCAGAGGCTCGGAGAAGAATCGTAAGAAGCTCGCCGAGCTTGAGGCTCAATTGGTATTAGCCTCTCCGAACTTGGTCCTGCGTGTCGCGCACAAGAATCAGCAGAATCGCGTGCAGAATTCCTACACCTTCTTTCTTTCCAGTGAGTTTGAGCGTTCTCAATGGGTGGAAGCGGTGGAAGCGTTACAGCAGGTAGAGATCCTATTATATAATTTATATACATACAATTCTTTTTAAATTTGAACAAAATGAATATCTTTGAAGAATGGGGAAATTGAGTCGTTAACGAGACGAATATTTTACAGGGTGGACAGCCTCCAGGACAGCTACCTTTGACAATGTACGAACTGCAAGCTTGGGTTACTGCTTGTCGGACTTATCTACAGACTGATATGGGCAGCTACTTACTAAGATCGGGACGCGATGAGAGCTTGCTATTGGGTGATCTTCATTTGACACTTCTCGGACTTACTCCGCCAGGTTTAGATAGGGTTGGCGATCTCTATATTATTGTAGAAGTCGACAGCTATGGACACTACTTTAAGAGAGCGCGAAGTCGTGTTGTCAGAGGTCAAGCTCCACTTTGGGGTAAGATGTTTCTTCTGCAGGTGTATATTTTTATATTAAACTTTTTAGAAAATATAAACTACTTTATATTTGAATTTTTTAAATTATAATTATTGGTTAAATTTTTCATTTTTTATCTGTTGTAGGTGAGACTTTTGTGGTTGAGTTAGAAGGAAGTCAAAACGTTAGGATTCTGTTATATGAAGAGTGCGGTACACGCTCAGTATTACGAGGCAAGTGTATCCAACGGTTGAGCAGATCTTGGCTGCAGTCCGACCAGGTGGAGAGATCTCTGAACTTGGGCCCCGCAACATTGGACGTGGCGTTGCGATTTGTTCCAAGTGAAGTCACTTTGAGGCGAGTACCTTCGGCCAAACCGCAGGGCTTATTCGGCGCCAAAATTCAACAAGTGTGCAAGTACGTGCCGTTTTATTTGAATTGCCAATAAAAAAAAAAAAGTAGAAAATACTAGTAAACTGCTCAACATTTTAGACGAGAGAAACGCGATGTGCCTTTTATAATCACGGCATGTGTGCGAGAGGTAGAGAGACGAGGCGTCGGCGAGGTAGGTCTGTATCGTGTTTCCGGTTCGGCGTCTGACGTGGCGAAACTGCGCAAATCATTTGAGAGCAATTCGTACGAAGCGGAACAGCTTCTTAAAGAGGTATTTGCATATCTAACACTTTTACATTGTTATATTACTAATTATAAAGTAAAAAAGTTTGCATTACTGACACTTATGCGTGCAAAGGTGGACGTGCATTCGGTGACGGGCGTGCTGAAGCTGTACTTGCGTGAGATGCCGGAAGCGTTGTTCACAGACGCTCTCTATCCGGCGTTCCTGGAAGCCTTTCAGACGGGCGATTTGTCACGAGGTGCCGCTCTGCGCCGTGTTTACGAGAGTCTGCCTGCAGTCAACAAAGCGGTAATCGATTTCCTGCTGGCGCATCTAGCACGCGTCAACAAACACGAGGCACAAAACAAAATGTCACTGCACAACCTGGCCACGGTGTTCGGTCCTACGTTGCTGCGACCGGGCACCAGTAACTCGCGCAGCGACGCCAAGAGCCGCGATCCACTCGCTGCCGGCACTGTCGACGTAATGGCTCAAGCCGGCATACTCTACTGCTTCCTGCAGTTACACATGCAACAACAGAACAATCAATCGCTCTAGTCCCCTGTTCCTGAATGTGATTAACGTTGCCGTTAATGCTCGATTTGAAAAGTCTGTAGATAAACGGCAATAAAAACGCGGCAACTTCCTCCCTCAAACAAACTCCGAAAAACAGTACGGTAGTGTCTGAAGGATAATGATTAAATAACATATAGATTTAATAATAAAGTAAGAAAATATATTCTTATTTTTTCTGAGTTGTTTTTTAAAAAATTGTTTATGCGGTAAGGTGTTCTTAATCGCCATAATAATTATTATGTTATCAATTGACAAATCTAGGAATATATAAATCCTTAAAAGACGTTTTTTTTTGTGTAACTGAAGTTTTTTTATACAGTGATACGAAGCGCATAATATTTTTAAATGTTAAACAAATGATACTTTTGATTATGTTGATCAATACGATTTTAATTACTTTGAGAGAAATTAGATGCTAATTTCTGTCTTTCAGACATCTATCTGATCTCTTTCGTATTCGTACGAATTGGCACGGTAATCAATTTATCCTTTCTATACACATTAGTTTCACGCGACGTATCCCTTTTCGCAATGCTGAGCTTGAAAATATATTACGCGAATAGACCGGCTTTGATAAAAAAAAAAAAGTCCTTTGTACAAGGTTGGAACTTCCTTTGTATTCGTGCAAAGCAACATAGCAAAGCTACTCTTATAGAAAACATATATAAAACGTAATAACGATAAAATATATATATATATATATATATATATATATACACATATATCTTTTTACTTTTGAAGTCATAATATATTTTCTACTCTATATTGTCCGTGCGGCTGTTTGTCGTGCAAAAGCAAATCGACGACGAGGGATTTCCGTGACGAAGAGAAGCGTGTGAAGAGATACAGAAATTTCAGGTGCGAAATTGGCCAAAGAGAATTAACGTAGATTATAAAACCAAAGCAAAAGTGAATTAAAGTTGATGAAAAGAGAATTTTTATATTTATTAACGTTATGCACTGAAGAGAATATCTTAATAACTTCTAAAAAAAAAAAAAAAAAAAAAAAAAAAAAAAAAAAAAAAAAAAATTGAAAAGAAGTAAAATAAAACGAAAACGCGTGTGTGATATGTATATGTATATAATATATGTGTAAAAAATTGAAATTAAAATTCGGAAAACCTGAAATTTATGTACTCGATATGCAATATCTCGCGTGTGCTCTAGGAAATAAGTACTTTTTCACGTGACGTGTGTTCCTAGCAGAGAATCTAAATCTTTTTATACGAGCTCTTTTTTGTACACTTGTTGCAACGTGCAACTTTATCATCTTATACAAGCATATACATGATATACTCTTGTATATTTAAAACAGCATCTCGCAAAAGCGCTACAACATCCGGGAAGAAAAATTGTTCTTCCGTGGGGATTCTGCGAAATTCAGAGAACGTCATTCCTCACAATGTGCAAAAGTGGTTTTACACGATGTACTAAGTATATACCAATCGTCCATTCCATTTGCGAGAGAACTCAGAATTTTTTCAGACACAACAAGATGTTACACAAAAAAAAGTCCTCCTTAATCCGTCAAAACGGTATTTTTCGACCGTACTTTTGGTGAAGATTATTAATTTCTTTGACGATCATCTAAAATGCAGCTTAATGAGACGCCAAAGAGCCAAAAAAAAGTCATTCTGTGTTCGCACTCAGTGTTCCGAAAATTTATGGTTTGCGCGGATAGAGAAGAATGCAATATTTCACGAGACAAGAGAACGAGTTGGAAATGCACAGAGTAACTTTGTTTATATAAAAATTGCATATATTTTCTAATATATGTAAAACCATGTGTGAATTTTTTCTTTTAGTTTACGATCATCTGGTTTGTTTTTTAATTTTTTTTTTTTTTTTTAAGTGCAAGATGTTCGGAACGCTTTGTACGATAGAAATGTATGACTGTAGTCGATTACGAGAGAAAGAGAAAGAGAGGGAGAAAAAGGAACATGAATTTGGCAGTACAAAATAACAAATAAAACGCGAAACGCAGTGTCCCATTTGATTTTGCCGTTTGCGATGTTTGCAATAATTAAAACCTAAAAAAAAAAACAAAAACAAAAAAACAAAAAAAAAATGAAAAGAATAAAGAGTCTGACGAGAGTGTTCAATAGAAATGAGAACTTATAAGAAGTATTATAAATTGTTTTAGGAAAGACCGAAAGAGAAACAAAAGTAGGCAACTATTGTATCTCGTGCGTATGGAAACAACCGCGTGCGTGTTTGTGCTGTGCTTGTTTGTATGCGTGTATTAACCTTTTTCCTCCTTTCCCTCGTGACCCGTGTATTATATCGCAAAATACAAAGTACCGCAGTATGTATTAAGACTAATTTTGATATTGTCGTAGCGTTAAGAAAGCGTCCGCCTCTTTTTGTACATTGACTCAAACTGTAAAAACGAGTTTCTTTGATTATTATACTTGTGTTATTATTAATATCTTTTATCAATATTTAGTTCACACACATAAGACAATTATTATTACGGAAAATGAACCATTTGTTATAGAAAAGTGTGTAACCGTGTTTGTTACAAACTTTGTGTCTTGTCTCACAGCGAGACGCAATGTACTGCCAAAAACTTGATAAAAAAAAAACTTTAAAAGTGCATAAATATACTGAAGATTTATAAACTTTTACATCAACTGGGATATTTTTTTTTTTTTTTTTATTGAATTTTATCTCGAAAAAGATTTTCGGGCAACCATCATCGCGACGTTGCGCGTCCGCACTTGAGAGAAAGACAATGTACGTAACATTAATATGCTCTGGAATTTTAATTACTTGTTTGTTCCCGGGACATACTTATTTATACAATGGAACAATCAATCGATTCGGATAACCTTTAGATCTTATCTAATATCTCGCGCCGGAGCGAAGGTTCCAGACAATCTCGGGCTGGCGGTGACAGAGGCAATCTAACGGGTGTCGCCGCGATATTGTTCCATAAGCCGGGCAAACGAGAGCCGTCCGAGCCGTTACATTGCATTCCTGATAAACAAAAGTTTTATAATAATAAAAAAATTATTTTAAAGATGTTAGAAAAAGATATTTACATTGCCAAAATAACCGAGTGAAAGTAATTGGTTAATGTAATTAAAAACTAATTTTAACTCGTTCTTTTCAATAAAAAAATCTAATTGTCAAAGAGAAATTGAAACAATAAGATATTGAAATTGAAACTAGAATCAAGTCAAAATATCTGATTAAAAGTTTCTCAACCAGTTTCTCGCGTTCGAGTTTTTTGTAGTATGATAAGCTACAAACCCAAAGGCGCAGCTTCGTAAAGATCATGAAGTGCTTCCACTCGGACTTTGGTCCATTCGATGCTCTTATAATTCGCCGAGATGTCCTTTTCTGAGTTGGTTCCTTGATTCTCCCATTCCCGCATGTAACGAAAGTACGTTCGCAAGGCATCGTCGCTTATGGCGCTCTTGCATACCTAAGTGAAACAAAGTATTTCGATTTAAGTCACTTAAAATTTGTGCAAATCCTATTTTGCTAATCAACTCCTATACAAATAATTAAATTTATTTGACATAGTACTTTGTGTTCGTATCTCACTTACGAATTCTGAAATGTACCTCTAATCGCGCGTTGGGGTAATAATGAATGTAGTTGACGCACATTTCGTCCGATATGGCAAAGCCGCCGAGTGTCACGTTGTGTCTCTTCATGGTATTGTAAGTGCACATAGTTATCAGAGAATCTCCCTGCGAAAGTACTTACGTATCAATTTTATATAGTTAATATATTTTTGCTTTTAATTTATAAATTTGTCAAATGTGTGATTATATATACAGGCAGAATGGTGACCGGTTTTGGTAGCAGTCTGATCTCTTGAAAATGAGTGGAGTAATGATTGTCGTAATTCAACGGCGCTATCTCTTCGCCGTCTCTCACGTGACGAGTGATAACTTTGGTGCCGGTCAGATGCGTGTGCAGCTGCGAAGCGAAGACATGAATGCCGTTTTGGGGCAGTCCGACTCCGGTGCACTCGGTTATACAGTGACCGGACAGAACGAAGGCTTCCTGAGGAAACAATCAAGCAATTAGCTTCGCCGAGTTGACACAAATCCAAAAAAAAAAAAAAATCAAAAAAAATCAATTTTTCTTCTTCACTTGATGCGGCGGAATCGCCATTTTATCCGTGTACTCGAGACCGAGTTCGATCACACCCGCGTCGTACTTTCTCAGAGTCTCCGTGAGAACGAGGCGAATTCCGGAGGAGTCAATGACGCCCTGATGCAGCTCGGGATTGTTATAATGCACCTCCAGCATAACGTACGGATTGAAGTCTGGACCGCCGATGGACAGTCCGGCTTCCTGCGGGTACACAAACGCGTCGGCGCCCATCGCCCACGCCGCCATCACTTTCTTGCAGATCTGCGTACATCAAAAATCATCATTGTAAAATTTTATTATACGTTAGGCATTTCGTCCGCGTCAAAAAACAAAAACTATTACCTGTGTTTTTTCCGGCCTATCGACGCTGTCGCACGGCCCGTCGTACATGGGCATCTCGAGTTCCGGAGATCCGGCGCAGTGAAAGACTTCCATGTGATGCACAAGATGCTCGTTGCCCGCCTGAATAGAAGGTCCGAATTGTAGAATGTGATGCCTGTGAAATCGAATAATGTATGTTTCTCACTTTATTACATATAAAAAAGAAGAGAAAATGAAGATGTAAACGCACTTTTGCTGTAACGCCGACGGTAATTTCTGCACGCGACACCAGTAAGTGGTCTCCTTTTTTGGCACTTGAACCCGATGGGCGAGCACATCGAGCTGCCAAGCGTTCGCGGGAAACACGGGCTTTTTGTGAGATACTCTGAGCATTTCTGTGCGAGACATGCCCGACGTCTTCGCGTCCGATATCTTGAGACCCGCCAGGGAGAACAAAGGTCCGCGTCCGCGAAGCCACACGAGATGCGTGGTACCTCGCTGTACAGAAAATGGTTAGATATATATAATTTAAATCTTATATTGCAAATAAAACGTAAATATTTATGTTTTCACAATAAAATTAAATTTAACAAATTAATGAGGAAACCTCGGGCTCTTTGAGTATCAAACTAAGAAATGCAGTGAAATCCGGTCAGTGAAATGAGAGCCATTTTGCAAGATGTTATGCAGAAATATGTTTCTATATATATATACATATATATACGTATTTGAAATTAAATTTCAATTTTTTCCCCCATATAGAATGCTAGATTTGCATTAAAATTAAATTTATTAGGATTTTCTTTATCTGTCGCCTTTAAATTAATTTCAAGATTAACGAGCTCTTTCGAGTGTATCTTAGATGTCTAATGAAAACTGTGTGATTGTTGAAGAATTTTAACAAGTCTTTTGTACCTCAATAATGTAATCATGTTCGTCGCAGGTGTCGAATTTACGAATGAACGTAAACTTCGTCACGTTACCGCGTCTTCTCCACGCGAAATTCTTGCAATCCTGCTGAGTGTCCAGATGCAACGTCCCATCGATATCTGCCCACGAATCCTGTCAATTGTCGCAGAAGAAAAGTTTAATGTGTGTCGAATTTGAAAATTTTTGAAGATTTAACCGGAAAGATTTTTGATCATATACTTCTCTATAAGACGAGAGCACTTAATTTTGTGGTACAGTTTGTTTTAAAATGTTTATTTACTTGCAGATGAACTTGTTGACGCCAGTCAGACCACAAAACGCAATAATCGGCCGGCTTTACTTCCCCGTAATCAGAAAATCCGATGGCGAACCAAGTGCTGTCGTTGCCGACAAAATGAACCTCCACGTCCACCGATTTGTTTGTAAAATCCACTCTGCAAGTGTTGTTTGATATAATAAACGAAGACGATCAAATAAATACATAAAAAATTTAAGATATACCTCCAGTAAAAAGTCGCTTCAGATCCAAGTGGAACCGTGTGCACCGCGGTCGCTTCATTTCCGGCGGTTGTGAGACCGCGCCGAGACCAACTCGGATGGACACACGCGAGAACGATCAGCAAAAACAGGAATACTGTCATTGTCAACGCGATAAGATCTTCGTTAAATTTTTTTACAAAGCCGTACAATGAGAAAACACGTTGAGTTTCTTTGTCGGTTTGAATTTTTAAGTAAGTAAGAATTTTTAAGTAAGCTTCGATATCAATTTCAATTTATCAAATTTGTTCTCTCTCTTTGAATGTCGCTCTCTCTTTGAATGTCGCTCTCGTGCGTTTTCACGGAATGAACTGTGATGTCCAAGAACGGTGGATCAGCACTGATAATCCTTAAGCGATTTCGCAGGATTTCCGCAGTTCGAGCGTGCGAAATGCGCAAGCTCTGGAAAGCAGATGAGAACGTTATCTTCTCGCACATATTGGCCGTGTTGCGATATTCACTGCCAGTACTGAAAATCTATATTTCACGTCACATGTGCTGTATAGATTTTCACTGGCGGTGAATGTCAAAACGCAAACGTTGAAGAGAGCGTCTTTCGCAGATAATTCTATAATTTGATTGTGATTTTATTTATTGAAAAAATTCGCGGATCGCCGAGAAATGAGAAGAAACGAAATTTTTTTCCTTTTTTAAATAAAGATGTGCTTGCTTGATTACAAGTAATTGTCTTCTTCTTACGTTCAGTAACCAATGCTATTCTCGCACTTCATCAAGTCCGAACTAGCGATGATCCTGTCGAGCAGAGCCTCCGGCCGCAACGCGATTTTCGAACGATTCCGTCCTGCACATCCGGATACGGTCTTTTATACATCAACCAATCGTTTGTGATTGGCTGATTAGAAACATGCAAAAATAACCGGAAAGTCTCCGAAAAGTGCAATGCCGACCATTGCATCTTTTCGGCCGTCTGTGCAAATTCTGCTCAGCATCCTTGAACGATCTATCGACTCGCAATCCGCTGACTGGACATCTGGAGACCGAATTCCAGTCATTTCCAATAAAACATTTTAACGTAATCTTAATAAAATTATTCTTATAAAACATCTAATATTAAACCCATGTTAAATCAATGCCCACGATAATCAAACAGCGATCTAAAAACAAACAATATTTTAACTGTTAACAATGTGTCGCACTATGTCATAAAGAAAAAAAGTCTGACATTTCTATGCGTTTTGAAAAATTACATGATCTTGAGGTAGATTTTCTGAAGAAGATTATTTTTCAGCGAATCTAATTAGTTTTATATAAAATGCGTTAGACGCAATTTCCAATAATCGAGTCATTGCTTCATTAACTGAAAAGTGGAAAATTAAACGTCTCAGATTGCCAATTTAAGATCGTGGCTTCTAATATACTCAGTTTTGAAATTTCTGTCCGCAAACAAAAATTTCAAACGTAACTTTTCACAACTTAAAGCACATGTGTTTGATTTTGCGATTGTATTTTTGGAATATAAAAAAAAGTCTTAAATCAATCAAAGAATCTGCGCTTAGAATTGTAGTTTTGATACATGTGTGTGTGTGTGTGACGCAAAAGTGGGCCGTTTTAATAACCAAATCTTCCAAGGAATGTAATATTGCGTTCCATTCGTGGAGCGTGTCTCGTCGTCGAACTGCAATCAAGAAATTCCGTGGCTCCTTATTGCGACCGAGTCTCTTTATTGCGTGTTATTAACGCGCTCAACAATTCACGCCCGATGGAAGAAGAAGAAGATGATGATGAACTTTATTTAGAATTGCGTGGACGTCTTTTCTTTTTTTTTTCTGTGCCAACCGGCAACGTCTTTTACGTTCGTTTGTGCAAATAATCAGTGAAACGTGCAAATCTTCGATATATCGAAGAAACAATTCTCTTTGGTTTTGTAAAATATAATCTCATCGCGTTAAACAAATTTAATCCTTTCTGCCAAGTCTATGCGCAAAGGTATACCTTGTTGCTACTTTATTTACGTCATCAGAATGTTGCGTTTTAAACAGGAGATTATTTAAATATTAATTGCAGTCAGACATTGCACTGATTGTGAGACACAGTCTGCGTAATCGTTTGAAATTGTCGCTCGCGTTTCTCTCGTCGCGATAATGTTAAAGCGTCTCTGTCATAAAACTGAGATAAAGCTTTTTATTCATTATTACGTTTTTCAAATACTGTTTGTTACTTTTTTTTTTTATTGACATCTCGCGAAATTTCTCGCGCCCACAATTCAATATCTAGCTGCGCTTCTCGTCGTTTTCCGCACAGCGGGTCTTCGTCCACTCAACTTTGTCGCCGTGGTGGGGTCACACACAGCCGATGACGATCATATGTGGCGGGATCGGAGAGGAAAGGGAGAGAATTACATACAGAAATCGCTGACGATTGTCGCTGACGAAACCAGCTGGCGACTAGACGGCCGCCAGTCGAGAAAGCGACAAGTGCGAACGTGGAGGCTTGGATTGGAGTGTCGGAGCGACCAGTCCACAGCATTTACACATTTTATTTCGCATCGAGGAATGTAATCCGCGTGATCCGATGACCCATCCGTTACCCGTGTACGACGCGCTGCAATACAGATTACCGAGTTTTATTCAGGGTAAGTAAGAATTCACGCGCAGGCCACGTGGGCGAATTTTGTCCGCGCGCGAAATCAGCGGAGGATTTCGCAAGGATCGGATTTCCGAGCGCGCGGCGCGCGAAAATAAACCTTATGCGAATCCGAAGTAATTTTTCACGATTATTTTGCGCAGAAGTACGTAAAGAGAGTGAAATCGCGATACGAACTGGTTTGATAGATTGATCTCGTTACACTTTTGCTACCCGATGAACGATGTGTAATCTTTTACTTCCGACAGCCGACAACTTTGCTGTGAATGTGATGCACCTGTGTTGAGTGATCACGTTTTTTGAGTATATTTTTATAGTTTGCGAACGGAATCTTTTACATACTGTATACTTTTTGCGTGTTCGTTTGTAAGTAATTATTATTAGTTTGTAAGTAATTATTCTTACGGTACTGTCGTGCTATGTCATTACGCATACATGACATGCATTCATGCGTCGGTGCATTTTTTTTGCAAGATAAAAAAAAAAAAAAAAAAAAAAAAAAAAAAAAAAAAAAAAAAAACTTGTTTCTTTCTCGTCATAAAAGTTTTTATTCTTTACCGATATTTCTTATATATAAGATACATATGGACATATATAACAGAGCACATATGTATATAACATAATGTTATAAATTCACATTTGCGAAATTGTAATATATTTTTCTGCGGACAGATTAAGTCTGTAATTATGCCACGTGATAAGCGAACATATAAGACTTATCAAATGTCACGTGTCTTACTTAGTTTTCTTCAAAGATGACAAAAATAGCTCGCGAATTTCCTGAACTTGAGAGAGTGTCTTGTGTCTTTAATTGCTTCGCAAAGCGCAAATTGTTCTCTAAATTAAGCACACACGCACGAGACGCGCACAGAAATTTCACAAAATTTTCCGAACGACGACGAATCAAATCGCAAAGTTAAATATTTGCTCGCTTGTTTGCACACTTTGCGATAAATCGAGTGAGTTAACACGCTGAATGCGAATTGCGAGAATGTCTCAGTCTTCCGACAACTGACTTGAAAATTCACGTTTTGAAAATTATCACAATTACGTTTACGTATTAATTAGCGAGACGTCAATCTTCACCGCTTTCCAAATACACGTCATGTTTTGCGATAGGCATTTATTTGCGAACTCGAGAATGCGGATGACACTATTTGTGGAAATGTTTTGCAAGTTGCAAATTGCGACATCTTTTTTGGAAAGAGATGTCTCGCTTGCAACAGAAATATATATATATATATATATATATATAAGTGTTCTATTATTTTTAGAAATCTGAATATCCGCTTTTTCGTGACATTTAGATCCTCGTCTTTCTCTGGTTTGTTTTAACGGTATTTGTGATTCGCATTCGAACCCATCATTTTATTTAGCGCTGTGAATCAGCCACCATTTAATCTACGATAAAGTACAGATAAAAAAAAGCATGTTTTACACGGAAGAAAACTGCATATCTATACTTATGTTGCACTTCGCGGGATATCACACAGTTTCAGAGATATAAGTGGTTACGCAATACAGTGATAAAAGAAATGATTAGCAAGTGCTCGGCGATGTTCTCATCGTCGAATCTCTTCGAGCGATAACGACTTTCGGCCTTCGTCTTCGATTTGCGCGGGTTTAATCAGATATTGCACTTGCCGATCTTCTTCTCTTATGATCTTTCGTTCTCTTGATATAACGATGCAACATCTTGTTTTAAACAATTAGAAAAAAAAAGTAAAAAAACTCTGAAAGGAAAGAAAGAACACCCTTTGACACAGTGGTGACTGTAAGAATGAAAGCTGATAGCCTTGCACAACACGCGTTACTCAAATGAAATCGTACAAAGTTTGAAGCAAAATATTGTCCTAAAGTTTCGAAATCGTCACATTGTTGCAGTGACGGAAGGGACACACACGGCCACGGCCACGGTCGAATCTTGAAAAATCTACCATAGGAAGTCTGGAGCAGATTGGACGTCGGTAATCGATGGGTTGAGAACGCGAGTTTCCGCTCTTTGCTATTTCCTCCTTTCGTCTTCAGATTGTGTAGCACATCGATGAACCATGTTGAAGGTTGTCGGAGCTTCGTGGTTGCAGACACGCTTCGCCACTTACATCCTCGTTGCTGTAGCTCTCCTCGGCATCGGCGCCATCATCATAGGCGAATACGGACTGTGAGGATTTTTATTTTATTACCGTAATTTTGTGTACAATGTAAATATAAATAAATTCTTTGTATCCGCGAGATTTTCATTTGTTCTTACATTTCATTAGCATCGAAAATGACGGAATTTACGCGGCCACTGTGTCTTATTACAAAGAAGGATATCACATCGACTTTTGGGGTCAAGGCAACGACCTAACTAGCGTGCGACTCGGTGCCGCTCGTGCTTACTACAAAACGGGCATCTCCGAGTCCGGGTAAGTCAATGTCATCGCCGATAGAAAAAAATCTGCGTATTTATCTCTTTTCGCGTACGTAAGCGAGATATTTTTGAATGTATGCGTGTCTTCTTCGTAATGTCACGCGATGTGACACAAACATTACTTTATGCAATTTACATGTGTATGCAAATAAGCGAAAATGCAGCGCAAAGTGCTGTGTCCATAAAATAGAAAAAGTGAATTGAAAAAAAATCGTTGCTTTATATGCAACAAAACTGTTATATATAAATAATAATCTCAAAATTATAATTAACATTTCTTTCTGTCTGATATTATCTGGGTGCTCTTCCAAAGATATATCTTCGTAAATGTCTTTGCTTCGCAAGACTCGTACGTTCGCTTTCAATATATATATATACATTCATTTCAATATATATATATATCAAATCGGAGTGGCTGTAGATATCACTCTCAATGCGGATCAATTAAAATAAGCAAACCGCGAATGACGATACGTTCCAGATGGTCCATCATCGAAATAGAAACGTCATCCAAGTATCCGGACAACGTTCAAGCTTATGCGGCCGGCCTGTTGGAGGGCAGTTTAACGTGGCAATTAATTCATCGTCATTGGTATAACACCGTGCGCGCCGTTTGCGAGAAACGGGCCGGCGAGTGTCGGAAATTGATGCGATTCCTTCGCGAGAACACCGCGATCGTGCGCAAACGCGCCGAGATCTTGGCAGCCACAGACCCATTTTGGCATATGGTAAAATTTGTGCGCCAACTATTTTAAAAGCTTTATATCAATTTCTACTGTACTTTTGCACAACAAATCTTTAACTGATTCAAAGACACACACATTGAAAAAGCACTCATATATGTTTATCAGACGTCGTATACCTTTTTGATTAATTGCAGGTGCGATTGTTTTACATTCAATTGGACGGTCTAGAGGCAGGCTGGAGATTTGCGGCTCGTCGTAGCCGACAGGAAGGCGTAGTTGAAATGGATACGGAACACTTCCTCTGGCTGGCCATGGCCAATCTAATGGATCTTGAACAGATATCAACAAACGATTCCCATTCCCGCTGCGATTACACCAAAGGCATGATTATCTTGAAAAGCTTGCCCCGGGAAGGAATGGATCCGTTGGTAGCGATTGGACACACCACTGCTGCGCCGCAAGTGTTTTTTTTTTTCTTTTTTACTTCTTGAACTAAATTATTTCGGCTACTTCTCGCTGAAATGATGTGTAAATTGTATCTTGCTCATGTATATATTAAATTCTGATCAATACTTTGTATTTTGCCGCTGCGAGGATAACTAAATGTGCGTATTGTATCGTATCAATGCAAATAAAAGCAGATTGTCGATGTGACAGGACGTATTAAACTCACATTTCTCTTACAGATACGCTAAAATGTTGAGATTGCTGAAGAAATATACCTTCGCTTATCACACGTTGCCGAAGAAGATTGCGCCGGTGCCGGGTCGAACGGTTGTAATGTCATCTTATCCCGGCGCGCTGTCGTCCCAGGACGAATTCTATCTGATAGTAAGAGAGAATCGCGAGTTAATTGTCGTCGGAATTTCAACGGCAATTGACACCAATCGCAGTCTGTGGAATTCAACGAACGCGAAGAATCAAGTGAGCAAAACACTTCGCATTATTGTTGTGCTTTGATTGATTTTTGTAATTAAAATCGGCGTATCATATTGGGATTTTTTTCTCGAACAGGTGATGTCACCCGTAAGAGTGATGGCGACGAACCGTCTGGCGACGGACGGGCACTCCTGGTCTCGCGACATGTCTGCGCACAATGTCACCAGTGCGATGGTGCAGCAATGGGTCACTTTGGAGCCTCGCGAAGGCTTTGTTCATCACGTTGAACAATCCTTGTCGGGGACCAGTGCTCGCGCGATAGACATCACCGAGCGATTCGCGAACAGCGGTGCCTTCTGGATCACTGGAGAAACCTGTCCGCGCAAGATTAACACAGCGA
>QVOB01012587.1:0-11502 GCA_014839585.1 Pseudomyrmex concolor
AAAAAATTTAATAATTAATAACGACGCAACCTGTGATTTTCGTGATTACGAACTCATCGTTTGGCGCAAAAATTTCCTACAGAATTGTCTTCTTAAAAGCATCACGTGAAGTAATTATAGCGCGTACATACATAAGAGCAACGCGATCGTTATCGCGTTACGTGATCTGTTATGCACTGAGACTCGAAAGTGTAATGTGACGCAATCGATATCACTTTAACAAGTGGTCTTTTACATGTCGCGAAGGAATCTGTGAAAACAGTGTGCAAAAAAAAGAACTTTTTCGACGATGGAAAGAGATTGTACGAGGCGACGCGCGCAAGTCGCGATCAAGGTTCTTTTCCTTCATGGGAGTCTTTCAACAATCGATTGTTTCCATATTCGCGCGTCGACTGAAAGAAAATTTTCGCGGAAAGCGTATATATGTACGAAGGAAACGACTAAAACGACACTATCTCTCGCTGCGTCGCGCGAGATTAGTGCGTTTTCCGCGACGATGCGAGTTTCCTTGTTTGAACTGCATTTCGTCTGATACTCGCGTCGTCGTCTAATGTAAGACGTCGTTTCGGGCGACGACTGCGTCGTCGTTGTCGTGAAGTTCGCAGTTCTCTTATTTACAGAATCCCGTCGACGAAACGTACTGTCGTTCTTACCGGCACGGCTCCGCTTCATTGTGCGAGCTCGACGACGCGAAACTACCATCGGCAACAAGCAAGATGTAAACTCGCGTTTCCTTACGCTCTCCCTAAGAGAGCACGACGAAGAAAGGGACAGCACGCGTTCCGGAACAGTTTACAACGCGTCTGCGAATGCGAGCGCATGTAAAATTGACTTGGAGATTTCGAGACGTTGCGCGACGAACGCTGCTGTGATACGCTTCGTCCTCTTATTACGGGAATAGAGAGGAAGAACGGGATCAGATTTTTATAAAAGCTTAAGAAACGAACGACATTGCTGTTGAAGTTTTTGTTCTTTGTTTATTCGCGCGAAATATACATATATATATATATATATATATATATATATATATATATATTTCCTGTGTACACACAATATATATGAAGTCCTGTCGCAGTTGAGAGGGCACCACTATGCAGACAGGTATAAGGTCCTTTGAATAATACCCTTCCTTCGACTTAAAGGCGGAACCGGATCGACGACCACGAAACGTGATACGCCCAGAAAGCTAATCCGAATCCGCGAGTATAATCCTTTGTAGCTGCACAAAACACAGTCAATTTTGCATGATATCCTGATATTGAATTTCAAACTCTTACAATTAAATTCTTTTTTTAAGGATCTACGTATTAATGAAATAAATGTGCATTGTGTGAGTTGAGAAAATATGTTCGACATTTGATTTTTTTTAAGTCTGATAATTTTCAAAGTTAGTTTGCGCGTATATAAAAGTCAATCGAAAAATTTCCTACAAAAATTACACAAACTTCTTTTTTTGCTAAGATAATTAAATTTTCCTAAAACAAAATTGTTTCGAATAATCACACAAAAAAACGCGAGAATAACGATCCACTTTTTTCAGAGAGCACGAAATTTGAAAGCAAATCGGAGCTGTGTAGTTCAAATTCGAGCCACTGTTCTTCCCAAACATTCGTGTATACGTTGAACCTCGCCGTCCGTACTCTACGCTCTCACTCTCTCTTTCTCTCTTTCTCTTCATCTCCCCTGTTCTGTGTCCGGCACCCTTGTGAAAGGAGTCCACCGCACCCGAAGAAAGAAGAGGAGCCGGTCGACTCCGTCGGAGGGGTTCGCCAACGCAACGCCAACACGATAGGAGAAGAGGAGGGGATGCTGCTGCGAGGTGGGGTGAGTCGTGAAGTTGGGAGCTGGTGGGGACGAAACGACTGAGCTCGAAGCTACGCTACGGACGACGATCGTGCGGAGCAACGGGAGCAACAGTGTGCCGCGCGCGGCCATGAAGTGAGGATTGTTCTGACGATGCGAAAAGAAATTGCCGCACGAGAGATCGCGATGAACTCGAGAACTTGGGGAATTTGAATGTGCGTCACGTTAGAACGAATCGCGAAGTATCAGCCTGAATCGCGAGTGAAATTGTGGAGCCTTTTCTGAACGGATATTTATGTATACTTTCGTCAAGTGTGATCGGAGTGAGATAAACAAACGACTCGATTCTCGTATTGCATCCTAGTGAACAAACCTGACAGTGTCTTCGTTACCTCGTTGAGAATTGAAAGAAATATTGTGCAACACACATTTGTGTAAATAAAACGTGGCTAGAGAGATTTACCGGCGTCACCGGTGTTGAAGTGAACGTGAAAATTGAGTCTCTGATAGTGAATGAGCGGTGAATTTTTCGAGCTTGCTGCGAACAAAAAAGGAAATAGTGCACGCAAAGAGAAAAAAAGAAAAAAAATATCTATACCGTTGCTAGCTGAAAAAGAGTGTCTCGGCCAGTGTCGGTACTCTTCTCGCGGTGGTGAGCGTGAAAAATTCTGATGGGACGAGAGTGAACTCGACGGATTTTCTCGACGACACTCCGTCGAATTCGACGCGGTGTCGCTGATATACCGGCGGTGGGAGCTGAAAATTCGGTCCGGTTGCCTTCTTTGGCGGATTTTCCACGTCCCGCCGTGTGCAAAAAAAGAAGACGACTCCTTTCCCGACAATCCCGGTGAATTTCGCCAATTCCGACGCGAACGTGAAGAATCGACCCGGTTGTGAGCAAACTCATTCGCAAACCCTCCTCCGGGACGGATTTTCCGCATTTTCTCGGAAAGCAAACGGAGGAAACGGCGCGCGATACGAGCCGGCACGCTACATCACGCTCTTCAAAGTGGATTACAAAATTCGTCAGACTCGCGAGTGAGAACTTGTTTGGTGCCTCGAACACGCAATACCGCACCGTTTTCCGCGAGACGGAAAAAAAGAAAAAAGCACGCGGAAAACACGATAAATACAACGTGACGAGAGCGGTATATTCATCCACTGTGAAACGCGTGGCGTCGCGAGTTGCGTTTTCATTTCGATGTGCGTTCAAGAGTGTTCTGTCGCGACTGAAGTTAGTAGTGTTCTTTACGTTGCGGTTTTCCATTTTCGTGAGAGAAATGACGAAGTGCCGGCTCTTCGTCGACTGCCAGAGTGACGCATCAATGTCTGCTGTAGGCCAAGTTTACTGACCTTTGAGCGACTGCCCTTCGCGACAACGTCAAGGGGAGACTGTCAGACAGCCCTTTGTGATTCAACTTGAAGTGTGTCTCGCGACGCAGCGCGTCAAACGGGGTGCGTGATTACTTTTTTCTCCGAGCTGCGTAAGGTAGTGTGGCTTTTCACTTGGTTCTACTATCATCTGTCGGGATCGGCGCTTCACATCATCAGCTTTGGATCTCGTTTCGGCGGCCGTCGGCAACGAGCAAGAGATCGACTCACCGTGGATTAGTGAGGAATAAAGTGTCCTGTGATTTCGTTTGCAATTTGTGTTATTCGTAGTGCTATCGAGATATTGTGATAGTGAAGATAGAGAGAAAGAAAGAGAAAGAGAGAGAGAGAGAAAGAGAGAGTGCTGCATAGCTCTCTCCATTACGTCACGAAAAAAACGTGTCGATCAAGCGCGCGCAAAAAATCGCCCTCGACAAAAAAAATGTACTCGTAGCGCCGAATCAACAACGTTGTCATCGTAGTTGCAGCCGGATTTGTAAGGTAAGCAAGTTCGCACTTGTCGCTCTGTTGTTTTCGATCCTTGTCAGAAATCAAGATAAGAATGACTAAGTGTCTTTTGAAATTCTTTGGAGATATATACAATTGTCTAATTTTATGATTAGATTAGACTATTGTCAGGAAAATTTGAAAAATTTAGGCGTGAAGAAGAATCATTTACTTAAATATGTAAAAAACAATTCGATTATTTTTCAATTCGATTTTGTGATTCGATTAGATTCTATTGTTAGGAAGATTTGAAAAGTTTAGGCGTGAAGAAAAAACGTGAAAGTAAAAAATGTGAAATATGAAAAACTTAAAACATATGGAATTAACATATGTTTAAAAAAATTAAAAGATTTTTATACAAATAAAAGAGTTTTATTTGTATAAAATACAAATACTTGAAATTACTTGAATATTATCTACGAGTATTCTATTATAACTGTGTGTGAATGTGTGTGTGTGTGTGTGTGTGTGTGTGTGTACGTGTACGTGTCTTGCACTTTTATGTAAATCAAATATAACTAAAAGCTTTTAAGTTGTCATTTTCGGAATAAGGATATATGCAGAAACGAACGCTAGCGACACACACACAGAGGTGTGGAGAAAATGTTTCGAAAAAAAATGTGTGAAAAATGTGTCTTTTTTGGGGGGGGAAAAAAAATTGTAAAACTATCTTTTTGCAAGTGCGAATTACGCGCGCGTCACGTGGCGAGTTTTGGAGCGTAAAGAGCGTGCTCCGGTTTTTTTTCGGAGCGGATTCTCTTTCCAACGGTCGTTGCTGCCTTCCTTTTTCGCGCAACCCGGTGCAAAGAGGATTACCTCGAATCCGCTCCTAAAAGCATCTAGACGAGCGACGATTTCTATCGTGCGAGAACTTCTTCCTCGCGCGGATAAGTGACCCGTTCCGCGCGGATTATCGCGCTATCGATCGCGGATTTGCGATATCTCGGACGAAGATCCTTCCGGTTCGCGCGGGAATAACATGCTCTTCTTTGACGATAATCTTAATAACTCGGAGAAAACGTAGCGTGTCGTCGGACTTCAGAAAAAAACGCTTTAATATGGCACATATAATTCTTTTATACTTAAAAATAAAAATTACATAATTAAATAAAATCAATATTGCGAGGAGAATAAAAGTTTCACACACAGGGAAGAAAATAAATAATCCGGAGACGTTCGTGTTTCCGACCGATTTGACATAGCTGACTCGATAAAAATCGCAAGTGATTCCGATATCCTTGCAAGCATATTCCTGCGGCATGTTTTCTCGCGGAAAAAGCCAGTGCAGGCGATAAAATTTTACTGCCGCTCGAGCTGTCGGGCACATCGGACGAAACCGAGGTTTTAACGCATCGTGGCCACGACATATTCGCGTGTTCTTGTACTTTTCATCGCGCGCCGCGCTGCTGCATCGGGAAAAATGTTGATTCCCGAACGGAATTCAGAATCGGAGCGTCTCCGCTTCGGAAAATTCAATACAGTTGCGGAATTTTTCGTCGCATCGTAAAAATTCTCGGTGACGTTACGACTTTGCCGAGAAATCCTCCCCTCATTTTTGCGAGTTGCGCGTCGTTACATCACGCGCTCGTCTGTAAAAGTACGATTTCACCGCCTTCTGTTAATTTCATGAGTACATTCTCGACGATGGAAATTTTCTTTCGTCGAACGCTCCGTGTGAGCTTTTCTGCGCACGGTTTCAGCAGCGTCTTGTTATTTTCTTGAGTGCATCTTGGCGACGAGAATATTTTCTCGCATCGTCTCGTCACACGTCTAAGTTAAAGTACATCATAACATTTCCAAAAAAACAATTAAGACATCTATCATGCATCTTGCACTTTCGCTCGAAATAGAATTGCAATCACTATAGTTTTGCAAGTAATGACGCGTGACGTTTTTTTACAAATAAAGCTTTCCAAGTGGAAAACAACAAAACAGTAGTTTTTTAATAAATAGTTTAATTTGCATAAAATACAGCGGACATTTAAATGCGATATATTTTTGACAAATTTTGATCTTGAAAATTCAACTTGTTTTATCATTTTCTTCTGGGAAGTTCTATCTTAAAAATTTCATCTTTATTTTTATCTTTTTTCACGCGAACGCGCGTACGATTTCTTCTTCTTCAAACGATACATTACTCTTGCAGGATTTCAAGATGATCCTTTTGGCGTTTCGCATAGCATGTCGTTTCTCGCGACAGGTTGGTCGAATTCGCAAGGCCGGCATTTTGTTGCGATAAACGTAACGCAATAGTTTCACATTCGTATTCGACACCGCATTGTATACCAAGAAAAAAGAGACATGCAGAGAAAGACGGTCTAATATAACGAATAAATGAAAAAAAACAGAAAAGAAAAGAGAGACATAGATTAAAAATTCGCAACTGCGGGAACTTGGTGAAAAACATAGAAAAAAAAAAGAATTATTCTATATATTTAAAAGACAAATCAAAAGCTTTTTAATTTAAATAACACGAAGATGTTGTTATCTTTTCGCGATGTTGGATTTAAGAAAAGCGCGACAAACGCATTCGACTTGACGGATAGAAAAGGAGAAGGGGGAAAGAGTTAATCTCGTCGCCGGGAGGAATCCCGGATCCGGGAGTTTATAAGTGCGACTCTGCGGCTGACAGTTATTAGGGACAGTTATGGGGGTGCCCATGGGCGAAAATGCGATCGCGTCCTCTTACTGAGGCTTCTTCCTTCTTCCCTCAGACGCATCTCTCGCTTACTTTATTCTGGGTCTTTTCGGAACGCCGATGTTGGTGATGTCGAGTCAGTGTGTCCTCCGTAGCAATAAGATAGAAATGCATGTTCTCGTGTAGAAAATTACTATCCTCTCGGCGCTCGTGCCAAAAGCGATTTAACCACCGATACGTCGGAATTGTTTTAGCTCGTGACGGCCAACGAGCGGATTGAAAACAACGTCGTTTCTGCATATCGCCCGGTCGTTATCCCTCAGTAGAGAGAGAATCCCCGGTCTTGAAGAAACGACGTCCGCCGGCGCGAAAATACAACGTCGTTTTTACAGTGCTAAAAACATCAAACGTACTTTTGAAAAAATTCTGTCATCTATTTCACTTATACGACGCGAATGTTCTAAATGACAATTCTAGAAACGTATCATATTCCTGTGTTAATAATCAGTAAAGCTAACTCTGTAATCCGGAAATTAAACAGTCAATTTCATTGTAGATGTAACCTGATAGTAAAGAGAGAGAGAGAGAAATTTACAGTATCTGAACACGTGTATGACAATGTCGTTCTATTTCCAAGCTGCAGAATTTGAATGGTACAAGAGTTCGGGACTGTAGAACTGATTCTAGTTGGCGAATTCCTGTCTATTATACGTCATAAAACTAGACATGACACGAGCAAGAAATAAAGTTTAGTTGAATGATCGGAGTGACAACTGTACTATAAAAAAATAACGATTATCATTGCCTTTTATTGAGGATTTATGATCGCGCGCGCGAAACGGAGTTTGTGTTTTAACGTTTTTCATCACAAAAATAGATACAAAAAAAGAAATTACAAAAACTTGTTAAAAATTCATACACAGACAGTTTTATCATATTTATAATGCCATACGTAGAATACGTATTTGTGTGTATGTGTGTGAAATTGCTTGCAAAATTCTGTTTTTCCTGTTAATTATTATAACTTCAAAAATATGGAATAAAAAAAAAGAAATAAAAAGCACAAATTTCTATTTTACCATATTTTTTTTCATTTCTGGAGCGGAAACGAGTTGCAAGTAACAGACTGATATGTCGGGATCAATTTGAAAAACATTGTATTTTTATGAAAAATATTATGCTCATAGAAAGAAACATAATAACAACCGATAAAAACATTGAACGAGAGTGATTCACTTCTCAGAGCAGACTGACAGACTTGAACGAAAGTGCAGCAACTCGTTGCGAGATGGAAGCACATGCCGATGCATGGAACTGCATAAACGCCGCGAGCAGAATGATGCATTCCTTGCATCTCTTTTTTCTCTCAAGAGAAAGAGAGAGAGAGACACATTTTTATGTTTTTTATGTACATAATTTTGTAAATTGTTTTTTTAATCATTTTTTTTATTGATTGAAAGAAATAAGGAATTTTACCAATTAATTAACAAATTCATATTACATATTCGATATTTTTCGGGAGAATATATTCCATTGCTAAGATTCTGCCACTTCACATATCTATCGTATTAATGTTCGCGTACAGATAAAATTTCCAGTATATTCATTATATCGTTTCATTGCACATTTTCATGTCAGCTATTTCTTAGTACTTATACTTGTACAGCTACCTGCCAAGGCTTTATCACGAACGATCTAGCAATTATTTAATCATGTTCAACACGATTGGGTGACCAAACTATGTGTTTTTTGTAATTATAATTTCGTGAAAGTTACATTTTTTATTAATATTTTTTATCTAGGAAAAAAAAGCATTTGATAATTTTTTTTGTAGAAATCGTGAATATTGTCGCGTCGTCGATGCGATCCTGCAGGATGTTGCGGACTTTCTCGTCGCGGCGACTCCACTTAAACCGAGTTTACGATGGACGCGGAAACCAGCAACATTTACCCGATGGACACACGAGACCTTTATCGCTCGTTAAGCCCATTGCGATTAGTGTCCCTGGTCCAGTCGTGTTCGCTTCTTCCTCTTCATCTCACTCTCTCTCTTTCACTCTCTTTCTCTCTCTTACGACCACAGAGGAAGTACTTTTATGATCGAGCTAGTCCGCGAATAACGACGGCGACTCCTACGACAGCGAGACGCGTTTCGGGCAGTCGGAAGTTCAGATACGAACGCGCGTTAATACGATGTCGCGCGTGATAAAAGTTCCACCTTCTCGACTACACGACCTTTCACATTTCATTCCCGTTTTCGCAGGGACACGTGATTAACATTTCGACATTTAGGTGTTATAAAGTGTTGCATGTAGATAAAAATTTAATAACATATAAATTATTTATTTGTACTACTTTTATAAATTTATTAAAATAAGTTTATTTTAAAACGTTTATTTAGCCGCGAAATCACAGGTCGCCTATAACGTTCAGCTGAAGTGCACTGAAATCAGCAACGAGCAAAATTGCCTTCGCCGAGAATCATGACGATATCCTATGGCATCCCTTAGCGCACGTTTGCTACCCTCTTAGTATAACCACGCAAGCTTGGCAAAATCGTTTTCATTAAAAGGAAGGAGTTTCGGGGCTTAATAAAGCACCGGTGAGAAACTCGAGACACGTGCGTGCAAAAGCTCTCCCTGCGGACTCGCGGTGAGTAAAAGTAAGAAGAGGCGGCGGCGGAAGGCGCGGGCGGAAGAAACTTACGAGGGTGGCTTGCCTGCGTCTTGAGGGTGACGGAGAGTTTTAGGTATCCCGTAACCATCCCTTTCGACGCGCCTTCGTGCCTCCGGCAGCTCGAATTAAACGATCTCCGGGAGGAGTTCGTAACTTCTAACTAGCCAGGGCGGGAAGAGGCAACACGATCGAGATCTCTCGCGAGAGGGTTCGGTAGTTGTTATTACCAGCGGTGACAGCAACGTCATGTGTGTTTAATGACGATTTCAAATGTGACATAAGAGAAAAACTAATTACCGATATTAATTAAAATTGTAACGATTAGTTCTCTCTCTAGACTTTGTATTCTAATTGAGCAATTAGGATGGTTTCTTTTTTTTCAAAATATTGTTGTTATTTTTTTGTTATATGTGAAAAAAATTGAGATATCGCTTGTGGAATTTTGTTCGTCGATAATGTTAGTGGATATCACTTTGGATACAATTTTGTACACGAGACCTTTGATCGAAATATGACTCTTACTCACTCTTAGGAGCTCTCCACTAAGTAATTGCAAAATTCGTGACAAGAGTATCGATGTTCTAGGCAATAAGACAAGATTATCGAAACACCGTGACTTTAATTATCTCCGCATGAAATCTGTCAAGAGGTATAAAGAAGCTCTCGCGTCACGTGTGACTTTATTTTTTCATTGTCTTACATAAGAAAATAATTCTGTCAATTTGAAGAAATGTTTTTTTATCATTTTTATTGCAAAAAAGAAAGTTTCTTATTATTAAATAAGAAAGAAAATTATTGGTTATATGTACAAGATGGATATATTAGCGCGACACGCGGTATTTCTTATTCTGTTCTTTGTCGTATATAAGAAAAATATAATTCAAAAATTGTATCCAAAAATCCATCTTTCTACAAAGATTAAATAGTGAAATTTAGAGTTTTTTGAATAAATTCTCTTGTTTTCTTCTTTTAATATTTATTTTTTTCATATTCCGGCTTATGATTGTTTATAGTATAAACGAATAACAACCCTCTCGATTTCTCGTTGCGTTGTCCAGATGTCCGTGAACGAGAATCCGAACCGGATCGAGTATGAATCGCCTGGTGCCTCCAACGACCTATCGAAATTTGAATCTGAATGGCCGGCCATTCGACTACGTTTGCGTGGCGTTTCCCGTTCCTCGTGAGAGAGATACAAAACCCCGCAACACGTTTTACCAGCAACGTAAATAATTGCGGACATTAAACCTTTATCCACGTCATTTTTCAAGCGAATTTTTTTCACAGATAGCCTTTGTTAAATTTTAATTCCTGAAAAAAATGCATATTTGACGGAAGGGAACAAGAGAGCGAGTTAATAATCGTTTTCGACAGAATGCGCAAACGACGCTATTGTGAAAAAAAAAAAAAAAAAAAAAAAAAAAAAAAAAATTCGAAAAGAAAATAATTGACAATTTCCGAGTTTTGATTTCTACCGAGGAAATTTAGAAAGGTCATATATGTTTTTTTTTAAGATTCAGTTAAAATATAATTGCCGAAACTTATTTTAATTTCGAAATAAAATAAATAACACATCTTTGTCTATAATAAATAAATATGTTACATGTGTTAGAAATCATAAGATTTCTCAAAATTGACAACGATTCAAGAAGTTTGTCACTTTTTTAAATATATTTTTTCGATCACGCATTAATTCTTGATCTAGACAATTCTCCAACACTATCAAATGTTTTCGGTACGGAAAGAGAAATCACATGTCGAGCTAGTCGCACGAGAAAGTAGAAGAAGAAGAAGAAGAAGATGAAGGATCTTCCCAAGCCGCAGCAGTTTCCGTCGAACGCGTTTCAACGCTGCACGTCGGAAGTGCTTCTTCTTCCTGGCGGCGGTGACGGCCAGCCAGAAGAAAAGCGCTAGAAATAGAAGGAAAAAAGTCGCTCAGACGGCACGCATCTCTCTCTCGCGCTGCGGTGATGTTACGGAGGCTCGCAAGGCGGGGTTGAATCATCCCTCGGGGAGAATTCCGGGTGCAGACGTTATTTCTAGATCGCGAAAACTTTTAATAGCTTTCTGATAGCTTATTGGCCGGGCTTGTAAATAATTTCATATCTCATATCGCGCTGAGCTCCCCACCTGATCTCTCTTCACCCCCACGCCACCATTGACCTTTCGACGGGGAATGAAGGCTTCGAAAAACTCGAGATTGAGATTTGTATAGGGAGTAGCTTCCTATATATATATATAAAATGAACTTAAATTAAAATATGGTAATCGATATTATATGAATCGGAATTTTATTGTTCACATTTCCGTTTTTTGTCTATATAAACTATTCAACTTTGTGTGTGACAACTACTTTCGGTGATACAATAGCATATTTTTAAAAAACTAATAAATAAATGTTTCTGACTGAATTTACTAACTTTTACAAGCCGGAGGCGCCAATAAATTGGCACAGCAGCACTTTTGTGAGTAGTACAACTAAAACTGTTATTATGTTTCTATATGGT
>QVOB01012592.1:0-12892 GCA_014839585.1 Pseudomyrmex concolor
AAGTGACGCGGTGAGTGATGATATTGAAGAATTCACATACGTGATACACGTAATTGGATTACACTTGAATTAATAACCGATATTGAGCGATCACGTTTTTTTTTTTTGTTTTCTTTTGCACTTGTTACATTGTCGCGTGTATCGTTTTCGGACGGAGATCCTTCGATAGCCGTGCACAGGCGAGCTCGTGTGTACGTATCTGGTTCCTAAACTTCATATATCAACGCGAGCCACGCGAGCGTATACGGCCGGATCTCTCGTGAAATCGGCGATCGATTATACGACGAAGGGAAGAAGCAAAGGGAGACAGACGGCGAGGAGAAGAAGATCCGGACCTTTGCTGCATGCCTGAATCCTAATTGAATCGTCAGGACGCCCGAGTACCGGTCCTTCGGATACCGACTGCTGACATCAAGAATGTGACAGATAGTCGGACATCGTGTCCCTTCCCGAAAACCTTTAGCGTCGCGAGCTCGCGATTTCCATACGTTATCTGTCGATACCATCGCTGCTTAATATGCGCCCTCGTTAAACAATTATACATGCGCAACTGATTAAATATACATACATACATATTTGGACTTTGTACATATAACGTGTTGATATAAAAAAAAGCTCTTATAAATGTTTTTAAAGTTCCTCTCAGAGAAAGGATACTAGACATCACGAAAAAACCGCGTAAAGAATTCCTGACGCGTTAATGAGTCGCTCGTGCAAACACTTCTTTGTTGTACAATTTTTTTTTTAATGGAGTTTTACATAACACACGGATATTGACGTGAACAAGTTAATTTTGACATGTGCATAGTAATTAAATTATCCGAAGAATCATCTACCGGTTCTACGCGAGAGGCGGTAACAACGGCGGCGGTTTGCACATCACTCGGTAATCGTCTGTAGCCATTCGGGAATCTTTTGACACTAGACTTAGCGGAGAGAGAGGCTGTGTGTGTGTGTGTGTGTGTGTGTGTATGTGTGTGTATGTGGTTGTAGTGTTCGTACCTGTTCCTGTGGGCGGGACCCAGCGTGCCATTCTATTTCAGCCTGGCTTTCATTCATAACTTGGGTTTTTAATAGCTTGCCGCAGCGCCTGTGGCGACGACGTTACACTCTCGGTTCCCTCGCCTTCTCGCAGCATTGACCTCTTCAGCGCGCGCGCGAGCAAACCGAAAATCATTCTCCGTAGAGTGCTCTCCGAGATCGACTCTCGATTACTTATCGCTTCCAGCTATTTGCTATCACTTGAGAATTTGTGTTGCAGTATTTTAAGTACATATGTGGCTTTGGGGCGCGTAGAAAATAAACATAGAATAACAACTTGACCTTTCTCTGACTCTTTAAATAGATCTTTTAAAATAAATATGCTGTTGTTAAGATATATGCGCGTGTGTGCATGTAAAAAGTCACATTCAATAATATAAGCAAAAAGATAAAAAAAAAAAAGAAAAACGTGATATTACGTAGATACTGCATGTGAATGTAACATATGTATATGTTATTCTCTCTCTCTCTCTCTCTCTCTCTCTCTCTCTCTCTCTTCTGTACATAACTTTTTTTGATATGCATTAATCGCATATTCTCTTTCTTTCAAGTAAAAAAAGTTTTATTGCAAACACATAACGCGGTTAAGTAAACTTTGGAATACTTTATGCAGATGAGATAATCAACGATAAATAACGTTATTAATTATTCAGTAAGCGCTGTTCCTAATGATTCGATAACATTGCGTGTCTTACAGGAGAGGAAGCGCGTTTTTTAATACATTCCGAAATCTCGTGCCAAAGGGGAAACGAGGGACTCGGTGTAATTCTACCGGAATATATGCTCTCGAATGAAGCTGTCAATGCATCCAGAATGATCGATATGCACGTATCTGTCTGCGAGGCAAAATGCGACAACCCACTCGCGCATATCCGTGTACGGATGTACGCGCGGTAAGATCTCTCGCGATATTGAAGCTCGTACATCAAACTGAATTATTTATTATCTCCCAAGTCAATACATTTTCCTTGTATTTTCTTCGGTCCGGCGAACGCTATTTCCCATCTCCGTTGCTCTACTTAGCTGTCTGTCCTCGTACTATAAATTCACTCGTGTGTCTTAAAGAATTAAATACAAATTAATCTCACGCGCAACTATTCCGCGAGGACGTTAAAAAAAAAACCGATCGGTCTCTGCGTTTTTGCATTATTATTCTTTCCGTCCTGTCGTTCATTATATAAAACTTTCCTTTTGCGGAACACCACGCCGCAACTCCAATCAACAACACCTTTTGTCGCAGGTGCGAACAAACGGTTCGGCAATGGACCCATTCTCGCTCTTCGATGCGAAAGAACGCGGCTGTCGTCGTAAGCCGATTAATCCTATATCGGGCGTATATCTCCGAAGGTCTTTACGCGCGCCATGGAAAGCCGTGACACGCATGTATGTACGTACGGGACTCTTTCGGGGCTCTCTCGCAGCTTCTCGTCGGGAAGAACGAGAATACCGGGAGAATATCCGAACAAAGAGAAAAGAGATAAGCAAAGAAAGAGGAGATACGTGATGCGGGAAGAACGAGAGAGAAAGAGAAAGAGAGGGCTTGCGAAGGTGAGGGCGACGCCACAAGGCTTATAAATAGACACGCGGATAATCACTCAGGATTTATGGTAACCACGGATTATCAAGTTGTACAAGGGAGTATATTTCATATTCGCGACGTTACCTTATTTCAATGGGGGAATACCTGTTCCGCGCGTTACAAACTGCATGAACGTGCATACAAGGGAGCGACACGTGTGTTGCATTGCGAGCGTGCTCGTGGGCACTCGATCCCGTGCACGTGCAACGTTACCGGTACGTCTGTGCCCGTGTGTTTGCTCGCGCGCTCGCGCATCAGAAGAAGACTGGCTCGCAGAGAGGCGTCCAGGTGCCCCTCGTTCCTCTTCGTTTCATCTTCGTCCATCTTCTCTCCTTTCCTCTCTTCTGCGCCGTTCCCGTCTCGAAAATCATTCCCACGTTCAACGACTACAAAAATGCCCGGCCACTTTTCCGAGAGAGCGATCCTCTGACCGATCACCGGCGACATAGTACACCGACTCGATGTCCGCTCTCGAGATTAGAACGGGGGACTGTTAAGAGAACGCGAAGACGTCGTTGGGTGTCGGTCTTGTCAGAGTTGGAATTTCGAAACCACTCGACCGCGCGCGGAAAAAATGAAATTGCAACGTCCTGATAAGAGAACGCGGTCGAATCGAGAAAGGAAGAAAAGTTGCTCGAGACATTGAAAAACAAAAAGAAGCATTGTGAACAACCAGTTTTTGAAACCACATGTGTACCTGTACATATATATAAGAAAATTTCAATAAATTCAATAAGTCAATTGAGAAATCGCTGCCGAAATCGTTGAGAGAAAAAAAATCTGCAAGCTATTTCTCGACGGTAATTAAATTTCGAGAATAACTCGGCGTAATTAACCGAAGGCTAACGGGAAAATCGCTAAATGATAATGCGAGTCACATCCGCGACGATATGAGAAAAGCGACAAGAATGACTCACACATAGGTAGAGCGACGAGCTTCGCTCGTCTTTCGATTGTCTTCGAGCTCGCCTGCTCCTCCTTTCCGCTACGTGCATACGTCATTCGGATGACGCTTCTGAAACCTCTTTTCCGTTATTAGCCATCGGTGGGATCGCGAGTTATATAGCAGAGAATGAGTTTATCGGTTCCGGACGAAGGTGCGCCGTACACGCAGCATTCGATAAATGGCGAGAGACCTGTCCACGGCGGGCGATCGCCGGCTCCTCCGCGGTTGTTCGCGGCAATTACCTCGAGACGAGCTCCGGCGTAAGACAGAGAAAGAGACGAAGGAGAGAGACGAAGAAAGAGAAAGAGAGAAAAGACGCGCACACGAGCGTACGAGACTTTGAACGCGAGTCAACACTGTCGGCTTCGCCGACAGAGGCATCGCGTGTACGGCAGATAGTATCGCCGAGATGCAACAATAGAGCCAAGACTGCTGGTCCTACCCTTCCTTCTCTTCCTCGTCGTCGTCCCGCGATTCCTCTCTTCTCTTTTGCTCCTTCTCTCTTTCCACAAAATATTCCCACAGTCCAGCCTCACACATGCCGGATTAACGCACCCACTGGGCTTCCCATTGTCAACGCACGTAACGTATACACGCGCGTTATACGGACACGCATGTCGACCGCGCGCGGCCTCACAATGCTTCAATATTCCTCAATCTAAAACGGCCTAGCGTCTTTTCGAGCGCGATTGTTGAGAGGCAGGTCTCTATTGTGCAGTCTTGGGGCCCTTGGTCCCTCGGATCAAGTTGCTCCGATTTTCATTATCAGCTACGGTACCGTACCCATCACCAGACGCACGTATCGCGCGGTGTTATTGTTCACCGCATTCAGAAATCCATGCGTTACGCGCGCCGGATTTGATTGCCGCAGCTTCTCTCAACGATGAAATTGAACGTCGTTGTGCGTACGTAACAGCAAGTTAAAATAAATCGAAGCTTGATTAAGTTATACGGTCAGATAGCGTTTGTGGAAAGGAATGTTGTATACGATTGAAGCTCTCAGATTGAAAAGCCTTTTAACCGTTACCACCGTTACGCGATGTCCGACATGTCGCAGTTGACGCGTGACTGTTTTTTTTATCTAAATTTTTGTATTATTGTACATAACGCGTTTTATGCGGACTCAGTTTAGAAAAACGTGTACAATATCTCCTGCCAATAAACATGAAAACTGTGTGTACTCGTACTTCTATTTCGGTACACGTGTTAAACGCGAACAAATAACGACCGGAGGAAACTGCATCTTATCTTGGAGATGTAGCCGACGAGATCACTCATCCGTGTTATATTCATGACGTCTCTGAAGGTCGCGGATAGACGGACAGGAAATAACTATAAAATCTCGCTAGTAAAAAGGAGATAACGAAGAGACTGGACAAAGAAAAGGTGACACTCACGATACTCGGGAGGTTTAATTATCCCCCTCTCAACTCTGTTGTCGTATTTCTTGGCGAATGCAAAAGACAGCCATAAATAACATTTAACGGAACCTCTCAGAAATATATTAGCAAGGAAGTTTTATTACTTGAATTTTTGTTTCGTTTTTACAAAAGTAGAAAGCTGAATTTGCTTTGGATTCTGTCAAAGTGGTAATCAGTTGAAATCTCTCTTTCTCCTCTCTTTTTTTTTTCTCTTTCATAATTCAATAGGAGAGTCAATATTCTTTAGATTCATCGACGTTCAGACATTCGACGTTCCATTTTTATTGGTGGCGGCTATTAGCACGGAGCAATAATCCGATGCCGCGTGAAAGCTTCTTTTGCTACGAACACACCAGATTATGTTTTCCTTTCATGCGACTCGCTGGAGAATCCCGCTTACAGGCTCTTTGAGTATGTGTGAAGTTTCTTCTGCAGAATTCCAACGTTGGTAATTCTCATTCGCCGCGACTTTAATGGCAGGATCGATATAATTTACGGGAATTAAGCATAGAGTTGCTACACGGCGATGCCGCTCGCGATAGTGGTTATATTACATTCGCACGCTGACATTTCTGTTTTTGTAAATTTAAATATGTATTTAAAGCTTTTGTGCGAATATATTTTTTCGAGACGTAGGTATATTTTGTCTGAGATTTTATTTTTTATGCGGTTGTATCGTCGGAGAAAAGAAAAAAAACACACGTAAACGGAATATTTACACATTTTACAACATCGTGTTACGCTAGTTTCGAACAAAAGTTATTAGCAAAAAAAGAAATTGAAACGTACCAAGTGTTTTCATTATCTCGCGACATCTACGTGACATCTACGTATGTAAAATAAGAAAAATCGACAAAAGTGCAATTACTCATGTTTTCTTAGCTCGGTATTAATGGCGATTTATAAAAATTACGACGAGAGTAAATTTTAGTCGTTGCTTGTAATTATATCACTGCCGTTTTAAGTTTTAATGTCGGGAGCAACGAAGCTGCAATGGTTAATGATCTCCCCCTCGTAGCTGTGGAAAAAACATTAACGTCGAAAGTACTTGAGAAGTAATTGATCAAAGGGTAGTTATTAACGGCGTCAAGCAGAGAATTGTAGACATAATGCGAAGTAACATTTAAATAAATCACGTAGTCAAATGTATTGCCCTTTTTATATGCCGCTTTTATAAATAGAGATATAGAATTGAGTTGAAAATTAGAAACAAATAAATATGATCTGTTTAATAAAGTTTAAGCAGCGTTACACTCTCTTTAAGTATATTTATTAAAAAAAAAATAGCAAATTTGCAAGCAGATTTTTAATCTGTGTTTTAAATAAACAACAAATATTTATTATTATCGAAAAATAATATACGTGACTGTATTAACAAAATTCCATCAGTTGTGTTTATGAGAAAACGCCGAATTTTAGCCGGTTCTTTACAAGAGAGTGACACGCGAACGCGAAATAACACAAGTCACGCACACGCGATTGCACGCGCGACTGGACAATACGCCGCGCTTATACGACGATGTGCATACCAGGTGACCGCATGTGTTCGGCGTTTCGCGAACAAATCGGAGAACGCCGTGCTGGCACCCGGGGCTGCTCGTTGATAGAGGGGAATCGAAGAGGCGCGCGGAACAACATCAGCCACGCTGTTGTGAAGACGAAAAGGAAGAAGAAGAAGAAGAAGACGACGAAGACACAGAAGAGGCTGAAAGCATTGTTCCGTGTCCCTCTTGCTCTTTCTCTCTTCACGGTATTTTTTTTTTCCCCGACATTTCATACCGGTGCACCATGCGGTACCTTCTACCTCGCCAAAGCTACCTCAAACGCACCGGCCCGTGCTCAGGTGTGCTCCATTGTTAGTCGCCCTACATATCGCGTACCACAGTCTCGCGTTTTGCCCTCTTTATTATGTGTTTGGCCATTATAATCGAAGAGTAGAAAGAAATCAGAGGAAAGGGGAGCATGAGAGAAAGCGTCGCGCGCGGACATGAATGCACGTGAAAGGATCAAGTGACATTGTGACATCTTTAGACACAATGTTGTACGTGTCATGGTGTTGCAATATCGTTCAATTCGTGTGAATCATAATTTTTCGATGTGTTCAATGTATGTGTGTGTGTGTATGATGACACATCGTCTGTGACAATTGTACATTGCCAAAAATGTTTTTGACGACTGTGTAAAGTTTTTTGCGGACACGTTAAATTAATAAATCTTTTTCTGACCTTTCAGTCCTTCGTTTCTCCTTTTCTCGAGTTTTCCGATGATGGTCTTACCATTAAATTAGCGTTAATAGATGCGCATGAGAAGGAAGAGCAAATATTGATCTGGTGCAGCAAACAGAAGTCTCTCTCTTTCTCTCTGTACTTTTGCAAGTGGAAACTTGTATATATATCTCCGACTCCGGTACGAATAAATAAAAAAAAAAAAAAACGACGAGACATAGTGAAACTAAAATTTCTTTTCTGGAAGAAAATCAGAAATGTTACCCCCGCTTGCTTTTGAGTAAAAAATCTGGGCAAAGAGAGACAGGTTTCATTTTTGCATGCTGAAACGCTTATATAATATCCGCGGCAGCGCGAGCGCGCGAGGCGTTTATTTGTTGCTCGATTTGCGGAAGCGCGTTTCTGCGTGATGTACGCGAAGCACGACGACTCTTTATTACCGCGGACGCAAACACGTGAAATACGCGCTTTTTTTTTTTTTTTTTTTTTTTTTAAGCGCGCATCTCTCGGACGCGCGTGAAAAGGGAGAGAAAGAGGGTTGAAGAAGGACCTCACGGAGGAAGAAAGGTCTTACAGTCCGAAGGGATTTACGCGATGCGCACGGGCGTCGTGACCTCGGGATCGTGGCTTCGAAAAATCACTAAATTATTTAAGACTTTCTCTAGCACGTCTCGCGGCTTGTTGCCCGATGATTTATTTCGACTATCGTGATGCATAGCCCCGGTATCCAATATTGTAATACGCTTTGCATACGCGCACGTATCATTGTCGACGGTCGTGGCCCGGCGATTGAAACACTACCCGAGCTATATCTCAACAAGTTGGCTGGGGCGTTATGAGTACCTGTTCCGCGCGGCATTATGTTCTTGGTGGTAGAACAAGCCGATGGTGGTTAGGGATGGCGGAGCGCGCGGGAAGAAAGGATATATTCGTGATCGCCGGGATCAGAATCCCGTGTTATTGAGCCCGACGAGGCAGACAGGTGTAACTCCGACTTCTCTTTCAGCGTACGTGTCTGTCATTCGTCGTGTATGTCACCGCGCGACGCAAAAGTGAAGATAATTTTTTTTATTTTCTTTTTTTTTACGTCGAGACTGGTTGCCCTCGTAGGAATCGACAAGACAAATAAAGAATGTACGAACGTTGATCGAATTCGCGAGACGATCAACCATCGTGGCAAATTGGACGCGAACATTTCACGTTGTTAATTGTCGTTTGACGGCAAGTGAGAGGATTAACATCGATGAAGTATCACTTCTAGTGCAAAATTATGGATTCGGTATTAACTGAGAATAAAGATACGGTGTAACAAGTAATATATTAATTGCAATATTCCTAGGGCTATCATAAATGTTTCAACTGTACAGTAGGCGACTATTATCTTCCGTGTGACATTATCCTGCGGCATGCATATGCGATTACGTAAATAAGTAATTGATATTACACGCATTGAAAGCTGAATTTAATATTATTTGCAGAATCGTACATTTTTGTTTTAGTGGATTTTTCCTAAATATATCTTTCCAAGAGCAAAGATTTTCTTGATATCTTCTAAATTCACGAAAGTGAACACAACATATTCGAATGCTCAAAACTTTTGTCTTGTGGAAAAAAGTATTTTTTTTCGTAATTATACAGAACGAGATAAGTATTGATAGCCTGCACTTCGTGTAATTTCATCTTGACGCGTCGATTGTTAATAAAATGCACGATAACTTTCACACACAAATCCTCCCTGCAAACTAGTCGCGGTGATAGAGCATCATCTCATGTAATCCTCTTACGTGCTTCACGAAGAAATAAGAATCACTTCTCTCGTCGCGGTGATTTACGCGTGCGTATCCCGCGCGATCAGCAATTTTTTTCTCACCGTACTCGAAGAAGTTTCAAGACGAAAAATACATGTAATAAGAGTCGCGCGAGAGTCGCCCACACGGTTCTTATCGTACGATTAATATGTTAATTGCGGCACCGATGTCACATTAGTTACAAGCGCCGCGCGATGCGCATTAACGAACGTTTGACGTTCCCGCTGAGAATGTCAGTTCTCTTGTTTCTTTTCTTTTCTTTTTTTTTTTTTTTTTAACTTATTGTTAAGAGTCGCGCAACCAAACCAAACCGCGTTTCGAGTGCAGCGGCTCGCGCGATCAAGATATCACACACAAAGAGACTGCGAGGCTCTCATTTTTTCGTGCGAGCGAAACACGGCCGCTTCCCGTAAGTGAATGCTAAGCGGCGCGCATTTACCTTGACTCTCATTAAGAACCCCATCTGCGCACTGTCAAAGCCGGCGATCGTATAGTTGCACTTCGCGAAAGCGAACCAGCTTTCGGATCGAGATTAAATGTATATACTCGATCGTTATATGACTACAATGTGTCTCTCGTAGCTAATAATAAGCATGAGCTGTCACTGGCAACAAAATTGAATTACTTATTTAATTAGGGGTCAAACTAGTACAAAGAGAGCGAGAGAGAGAGAGAGAGAGAGAGAGAGAGACCGAAAGGAATTATTAATCTCTATTGGCAATATTGACCTTTCGAAATTATTGAAACGAAGTGCGAAGTAATTCGGCATAATCTCTCGCCGTTAATCACGCGGAATTCACCTCAGAATGTTTTTTTTTTTTTTTTTTAACCCCGCGCATCATTTAAATCGCTCCGTTGACGCGCCGGCACCTCTCACGTGCGAGAGCATCCATCCTGCACAATTCGCCAGCGAGCAATTTACGGCCGGACCGTTCGTAAATTTACTTTCTTCTGCTATCGCGGCACGCAATTACGCGCCATCCATTTCGCCTGTCGCCCCGTCATCGAGCCTCTAACGCGTATCTTCTTGAAAGCGACTCCCGGCGTGATTCGACCCGTCGCCCACTCGCTTCGCTCGCTTCGTTTCAAGGAGCAACAAGCACGATTAGTAATTCAGATCGACGCCGAGAAAGAGAGAGAGAGAGAGAAAGAGTAAGACGTTACACGACGAAGCGGAGCAATTACGTCGCTGCCATCATCGCCAGCGTCGTCGTTTGAGAATTACGTTTTTTTTTTTTTTTTATCTTCCGCGTCCTGTCTCGCGTTTGTCCTAGGACAACTCTCGATAATTGTAGCTCGCGGTTGTACGCGGCTAAATTCAGTTCGAGATTCACCATAACGCGAAGTTAATTAGCCGCGCGGAATTTAAGGCATTCGCGCGGTCGTCGTGAGCGTTGTGCGCGACGCTCAGGACCAAATATGTGGTGGTGACATTCACTTGGCGCCAGTTTGCTCGTTCTGCAACCGGACCGTCCTAAACGGTGACGTGTAAAGGCGCGTTTTCAAAGTAACTAGGTACAGATACACGTACCTTCGCCAGTTAATGTATCTGGGTAAAGATACAGCTACGGTTTAAGGAACGTGGCTATAAATAGGCGCGCGGTTGCACGCAAGTACTTAGATACGACGACGCCGCAGCGTGGTGCGATTTTAAATGTGCGCGTACTTTGTTGCAGAAGTAACGTATAAATGACCACAGAGATAAATCCGAGGATCCTAATAGTTACCACAGAGAGAAACGCGATACAGGAATCTGTCATTTTTCATCGTTTCTGTTTGTGGAACAGAATAAGTTTTTCTAGCTACTGTATTTAGAGCACAGATATATTTTTCTTTCTGCACTATTTACAAAGACCAAAAGTTTTCTCCTCTCATACAAATGACGTTAATATTCTTCTCTCGAGAAATGCGAGATGTTTTTATTGTTGCCTCTTCCGCGAATATTCTGAATAGTTTTATTTGCGGTTCGCTTTGTTATCCTCAAATGTTGAATGAGTTTTGATCATTCAGAATTAAATCAAAGGCGCGCGTGTAGTATCTTTTAAAAAAAATGATAATCTATATTTACAAACGTGTTTCTTTACATTTCAAAAAAAAAATAAATAAATAAATCTCAAATGTAACTTTACATTTGTTTAAATCAAAAGTTTCTTTCTCTTCTTCCTTTCTTCTTGCGCGTTTGTGAAACAATCGTATCGCACACCGAACATTTTATATTTTATCAGATAAGACGAGATAAAATACAGGATGAGATGCAGGTGCCGTGTCTTGCGCCTTTCCTCTCGCGATCGCGGCACACACAACTGGGAGAAGAAGGACTTTGCAAAACCGCGCCGTAATATACGTTCCGAGGATCTCGACTGAGAGCGTCCGGCGTTTATCTCTTTCCGATACGGAAGTCAGGCCGGAGGAATTAATTGCCTGCCGTAGCGCCTTACCACGCGGGCTCAAGCGTCTCCATGCAATATCTGTTCTCCGCACAGCTATTAGCCGGGCGCATACTTTACGCGGGAAAGCTCGTAAGAACCGTGAGGCCATAACGATGGCCCTGTCAACTGAGCAAAATCTCGTTCCATCTGGATTTACCGCGTTTCCACTGGGATACGGAATGGGAATATGTACAAACATATGGGGGAATCTAATTATTTAAAAGTGAATACCTATGTATTTCTAATTTCTAAAAGAAAACACAATCTCTTTCTCTCTTTCTCTCTCTGTGACGAGACAATCGGAAAAAGAATAGCATGCCGCACTACAGTTGAACTTTCACTTCGCTGTTAGTTGGTTCGATTGAAAATACGTAAGACGAAGAAATCAGTAAAGTATAGACAGACAGATAACTTCGACAGCGGTGTATAACAACGTCGTTGTTTATCGGTCGTTTCGTTTTCCCGTTCTTCGAGGGATTAGTTCTGGGATCGTGGAAACCGGGAGTGATATATACCAAGGTGCACGAGAATGGCACTTCATGCGGCGCCAACCAGGCGGATATTTCGTGACAGTGGTGGCGGATAGACATTACGAGCGATGACAACCGTTTGTGAAATTACCGTTGCGTCGCATTCTGGCGAATAGAAAAACTCAAGCGATAAGAGCTGAATCCGTGGGAGCGATTCTGAAGCTGACGTAAGGTTAATAATGCTTAGTGATCGGAAATCATGATGTAACAATGAGAGATATGTAAACACGATTGAAATGCTCAGTTGTCAATAGATAAATAATTTAACTTTAAAGCCAATAATTGAGCATTTAAAGTGGATGTCTATAATTATTCTTCTATTAATTCATTTCTAATGATTACATTACATGTATCAAATATTTTGGTAATTTAATTTTGCACAATAATGTTTACAATATTGCATCGTAAATTATACAAGTTGATAAATGAAAAATATCCAATTAAGTAACCAATTAATATATGAAAATCAAAAGATGATTTTGAAATCGATTTTCACGATAATAAAGCTTTTAACTTTATAACATTTTGTCCCGAGTGTTTTTTTCTATTTTTAATTATCTAAAAATACAAGAGGATTTGACAGTCCTATATACAACTTTGATATTTTATTGGTTTACTATACAATTCTTTTTCGCGAAGGCAAACTCGCAAATTCGCCATTAATTACCGAGTGTAAAGCGAAAATTGCATCGCTGGTAATGCGCCAATAAAGTTGCATCGGAATGAATCGGGGCTTTTTGGTTAATCAAATTTTTTAACACTTTGCTGGAATCGACAATTAGAAACAAAAAGAAGATCGATATATCGATTTGCGATATATATCGATATGCGATATATATATCAATATGCAATATTATGATGTTTGCATAGACAAATCTTATTCCTACTCAAAACGCTACTTAGTATAGTAGTA